>OX596265.1:7450692-7723798 GCA_951394255.1 Polyploca ridens | reverse complement strand
CATCCGTCCGGGTGTCCCCGGATTGGTGCTAGTTTAGAGGGCGTCCGGAGAGCGTCCGGGCGGGATTTCATTTTTTGTCTGGGTTTAAAAGTTTTCAAGTCACAACAATCAAAACATTTTTTTTTCACTGAGTCATTTAAAAAAAGTACTGTTTACATGTCCGGGTTCCAAGTTCCAAAATCCGGGGTTTTCACGCTTCTTGTCCTGGTTGCCAGATTTTAGAGATGGCAACCCTAGTTTGAGGTAAGTATAAAAGTGATTTAAAAATAAACCTTGCGATTCTGCCTTACATTCTCCATGGATAAAAAGTATGCTATGATATTCCAGAGTATGATGATGATGTAGCTCTTGGTGTAGCATGAGTAGATTGGAAAAGTTAAGCTACCACCGGTGAGGCCGGTACCTGGATTTGTGACCGCCTAATGGTATTCCAACTCGAGCGGTTTCCGTGCTTCGGAAGGCACGTAAAGCCATTGGTCCCGGCTTGTGATAATGGTAAGCTAGTTCGAGGCCTTCTAGGCGGCTTGAAAATACCAACTGTAGGTTGACCACACAGAAATATAAATAGGTATATAAGTTGACCACTAGCTGGCCTCTTTGTGAAAGGCTTGTGCTCAGCAGTGGGACATTATAGGCTGATGATGATGATCAATTTGGCAAGGTTTATCCGAATTCTGCATCACGCCGTGATTGAGTAGGTACTTAGTAAGAAGATACCATATCGCCCGTACTTGAACCCTATTATGCTTACTTAGTCTATTATTATCTCTATGCCACAGATTACTGTACTATAGCGCAAATAAAATGTCTGGCCCGGTGGCCAAAAGAGGTACTAACAAACGCCAGTTTGACCATTCGCTATTGGTTGTTAGCTCCACCAAATGCGATAACAGCACCTCTCTCACCGGGCCAGATAAGCTTATGGGACTATACAGGGTGTTGTTTTGGTCGGCGACAAGCAACCCAGGAGCGGTAGTACAAAATATATATTCCCCAAAAATGGACTTAATTCCATTAAATACTGTAAATATGTTGAGAAATACCTTATTCAATTTGAATTAAAATTACCGCAAAGTATGGTTACTAGGCACGTGCACTGACTAGAGCTAGGCACAAGCCGCCATCGCCCCACCCCTTTACTCCCTCGCACTCCCGTTGAGTATTATGTCTACATTTTAGCTTATTACATGATTTTCAAAATTTTAATTTTTTTATTAAAATTTTATTATTATTAAAAAAAAAAGTATTTTTTAATATTATTTTTAGCACCAGTATCATTTGTATTATCGACCCTGAGTCGCTCGTCGCTGACCAAAACAACGACCTGTATAAATGTCTACTGAGCAGGTCTTTGCCGGCAACTTTAGAGGCTTCTATTATGACCATGAACTTATCGACCGAGTTTAATAAACATCTTCGTAATTCGTAGGGCATTTAATTGATCTCGGCTCGTCAATAGCTTTGGCCTTAAAAATCTAGGCGGCCTTAAATTGTGCATACGCATACCTAACATAACTGTATAACTATGTTATTTGGTAAATTACAGTGTTTTTGTTGTTTTAATAAAGCATAATCAATGAAAATTACAGGTTGTTATTTATTACAAGGTGTTTCATAAATAATTTAATATTTTTGTTTTTTTTTTTATTGTAGCTGGCAATCAATCGTCTTCCTTATTTGATTAATAATTCAAATAATTAACTAAAATATATTGGTACTACTGGATATATATATATAGATATAAATATAGATAGGTTAGTTTAAGTTTAGCTTAGCCAGATTTTAATCAGATGAGGCAATAATATCTCTAGCTATAGATACCTAACCACCGTAATGACATAGTCCTAAGGTCCACTTTAGCGTAGTTCACACTGTGATCAAATGACGTAACAGGGGTTGCCAGGAAATTTTTCGCTAGACCAGATATCGTATTTGCTAAAGGTGCGTCTACGCTAGGCGAACCGAGCACTTACGAGACTCGAACGATCGTTCGGCTCGCGCTCGACTGCACTCTGCTAATTGTCAGCTTTTTGACGAATACAGGAATTCGCATCGCGATCGTGTTGTAAGCGTTGTACGCCAATCAATACTTGCATCGCAAGCGACGAACGAAGAGCGGCTCGTGCTCGATTCGCGTAACGTAGACGCACCAAAGCCGGTCATGGCGAATTTCGAATGGCTATAACTCTATCTTGTGAAATATTCATCAAAATATTATCAATCATCAAAGCATTGAAATACCTTTATGTTATGCTGCAATCAAAATGCCCGATAGCAAAAAGAACTCAAAACCACAGATTAATATTCAAAACCCATAGGAAAAAGTTGAGATTATTATTGCAGAGCTGTGACGTAAATGACCAATAGGATGTTGTCCAAACACTTCTTATAATGACGCCATTTGACATCATCCTGCTAATGAAAATGATGCAGTATTATATTGGAAGCTTCTTTCAGATCCGCTTAAGTGGTTGTAGGTATTCATATCCCGTCCCCTATTAGATCACAACTTCTCTTTGCCCTGTCTATATATATATTTATATATCAATGTTCTCTTTTGTTAATTCTAAATTGCAGTTTTTATGAAAACGACACTCGACGGGACCAAAGACGCAGAAGAGATCGAGTCGTTTCATCACACTTACCAGCGACTTGTAAAGTTGCAGGGACAGCTGCGGCCGGTACCCGATACGGAAAATTCAAAATTCCAAAAAAACTATCGATTGGACCAAATTATCTTTTTATGCCTTTTGCGGTTGAAACCATGGGACTGGAGTCCGAAGATCGTAGATTTGAACGCACTTTGTCATCAAAATTGATCGAGGCCTCTGGAGAACAGCGGGTGGGGAGCTTTTTCCACCATTGCATTAACTTGGCTATCCAAAGAGGGAGGAGGAACAGGCTGCCAGCTGCAGGCGGTTTCCGACAGAAACAAAGGAGGCGTGGTAAAGTTTACAGGACATTTGCTAGTTTAAAACAAATACCAGGATTTTCACCTTGCTAAGCACTTCTTTATTCAATAGCATAAGGACGTTTTCTGCAATTCCGTATGCTTAGGAGTCAAGCATCTGCCTATATTCAGCCAGCGAACGATGTTTATTCAATCAAAGCAAAGTAGCTAAGGTCATGTATTATCTATTTTTAGTTTCAAAGACTTTTGCCATGTAATTTATTTAAGTGCTAATTGGACGTCGTATTTGGCTATGGTCCCTAAAAAAACGAGTGGATGCAACCTCAGCCGGACGTCGAACCCGGTCCGTAGTGTGGCCCAAATATTTTATCGATAATCTTGATAATGATATGAGTATCGATAAAACAAACAGAAATGAATAGGTATTGTATTCGTAAATATTGTATATTAGTTGAGATACTCATTAATCAGCATATTGTTTCACGGTGTACTGTTTAGCATAGCCAAAATTTGACGTAAGATTTTGACGTGATGATAGCTCAGTGGTACTGACGTCGGATACCGAGACGAAGATCCCGGGTTCAAATCCTACTTAGCTTGAGCTTTCGGTGAAGAAAAACATTGTGAGGAAACCATAGCACGGTGGTAGGGTAATTTGTAGTACCCACTTGGCTGGCCACCACACTCAAGTTGAAAATCTGTCGCCAAGCACGTATTGGTGTATTCCGACAGCTGCACTTGAGAGCCAGTTCCTTCTAGGCTTTGTGTGCTTACCACCTTCGGCCATATCTTCACTCACCATGGTGAGGTTGTGGTCAAACACAGACCTTATTATACACAATAAAAAAAACACTTATATGAAAAAGTTACTTTTTCAACAAACGATCATATTTATTCATTAGTCTATAAGAGGTTTTAATGAAAATGTCGATTAGCTTGATTGTTATTTACTAAGTTTACATGATCAACATAACAAAATAGAATCAATATATTTTTTTAACTGAATTAATTATTTTAAGAGAGGTAGAGCATATCGTTTCTACATTACCTTACAGAATACCGAAGCCTCTCTCGGCTCTCGGGCTCGATTCCCACTCAGAATAAACATTTGTGTTGTATATGTGCGTCTGGTTGTAAATCAATTGTAGGATTAGTTTGGTATAAGAAAGCCGTATGTGAAGAAAGTCCCAGGATATTTGTCATTTACTTATTATTTATAATAAATATTAGGTTTGATTGAATGCCCAGATACGACTCGCGCTGCAAAACAAGATGAATTTAAAAATGCTCTCTAGATTCTCATGTGTTTTAAATAATAATTATTTTAAATCATTGTAAAGACATTTCCATTAATAAAATAAAAGCAGCTGTGACATTATCCCCAAAAAAAGGTGACATTGAGACGATAATGACATGACGATAATATCCATCCATATCGGGAAAGCAAACCGTTTTTAACAACCTTTTTTGATTCGTGTTGTGGTTATAAGATATATTTAAATATAATAATACAATTTACTTAATCATACCCATTTTTTAACCGTCTTCAAAAAAAGGAGGAGGTTTCTCAATTCCAGTATGAAATAACTCTAATCTGACACTGATTTGAAGTCAGCGAAATATTTTCAATGGAATACGTCGTGCTCTTTCGCTGACTTCAAATCAGTGTCAGATTAGAGTTATTTCAATAATTTTTAGTGTATTCTGAAGTTGATAAAAAAAAAAAAAACTTTTTTTTATATTACTATCGATGCTTCATCAATTGACACCTACATCACTATCATTCGGTTATGCAAGCTAGTCCCGGTACAGTTAGTGTTTAGAACAGCTGAACATCATACGCGCGGGAGGAGACGCGCGGGCGGCGGACTCCACTCCTACGGCGCGCAACCCCCACCATCACCGGGCGGCCGGCGACGCAGTCGCGACCCGCCACCGGACCACTCGCAATATTGTACCCATCGGCGACAGACGACTCTTTTGTTAATATTTGGCTGGCATTAAACCACCCTATTTTTTACAGTCTGCTTTCATTTATCTCTAACGTCCACGCGACCCTAACATTGGTCCTTCAGGATTCGCCGTCAGTTTTAGCAAAAGTCGTCTTCGGCATTACAACGAAAAATTCCACACTTAAATTCTCGAAGCTCTTCAGCTGTGGTCTTCAGCTGCGAAAACACCTGCAGGAGCCTTTTCGTCATCATCCTGTCAAGGGATCTTCGCGTAGCAACCGCACACGCCCGAGAAAGAAGTCAGTTGGAGGTCATTCGAAGCGAACATCGGTGCTACAAAATCGTCGAGTCATCGTAGAGGACAAGAAAGGACGAAGTCATCAAGGTCACACACTACAACATTGGATGGTTTGGACATTCTGTGAGTTCGTTCCAATTTATTCCTTCTTTTTCCCATTCTTCGTCCTATATTTATGTCCAAATAGTATTTTATTTTAGTGAGTGTTTTCTTTTAATTTAATAGTATTCTATCATATTTCATTATTGCATCATTCATTTCATCAAAACGTAGCATTATAATTCCACAAATCATTTTGCTTGCTTACAAAGCTAAAGAATTCCAATCTAGGTACTTAGGTACTTATTAACGCACGGGCCGCACCCATATTTTTTTTACCGCTGTCCGCTTACCGCTACCTGCACACCTGGTCTATTGTTCGCAAGAAAGGGTTTATTTACGTTCATTATTCATTTACATAATTATATTGTTTCAATCTTAGTTTGCAATCCATATTCCTATCATTATGGCTGATGAAAAGCTTGATAAATTAAACAAAAAACGCAGCTGTATGAAATCAAAGTTAACCATCTTTAGCAATCAGATAAATGTACTCAAAAGCTGCAGCGACTTAAGTAGCCTACAGCTATTAGATCTAGAAAGCCGCTTTACAAAATTTGATGCCTTATACGCGGATTTCGATAAATTACAGTGCGACATCGAGATGCTTTCGGAGGAACCTGACGCGGAGGTCTGCGAGCGCGAACAGTTCGAGATCCTGTACTACAAGCTGTTGGCGGCGGCACGCAGCCTGCTTGGCGCGCGTCTCCCCCATCAACTACTTCGAGATGGTTCCGTATCGGGTTGCGAAGATGTGCAGGCGAGTGCTTTCAAACCCAATTGCGTTAGATTGCCTAAAATAAACATACCTATTTTTCATGGTCACTATCAACACTGGCTCGAGTTTAGGGACACTTTTAGTTCTTTAATTCATACAAGGCAAGATATGGATAACATTAATAAGTTGCACTATCTACGTGCTTCTCTCAAGGGTAGTGCTTTGCTCGTGATAGACAATTTAGATTTCAAAGCCGAGAATTATGAGTCCGCTTGGAAATTATTACATACTCGGTACGACAACAAAAGATTGCTCGTTAATAATCATGTCCACACATTATTTAACGTTGAACATATACATAAGGAATCTTGTGCCGCTATTCGTCAGTTAATTGACGTCACAAATAAAAACTTGCGTGCACTGTCTACTTTAGATCAGCCTACAGAGCACTGGGACACGTTAATAATACATATGATGACAGAAAAACTAGATAGCGTCACTCATAGGGCATGGGAAGAGCATAGGAATGAACTAACTGATCCCCCGTCTTTTAATATTTTTATCACGTTCCTTAGCAACAGAGCAGATTTATTAGAAACTTTGCAAGAAAATAAAGGTAATAGTAAATCTAATTCAAATTTTATAACAACTACAAACAATCACAATATAAATAAAAATATTCACAAAAACTATAATAACTTTAATAAAAAACCATTTAAATGTTCTATGTGCAATGAACCCCATTATTTATTTAACTGCGAAACATTTAGGTCTCTTCCTATCGAAAGTCGTATACAAAAGGCCAAGGAAACAAAGGTCTGTCTTAATTGTTTACGACCAGGGCACATAGAAAACAATTGTAATCTTGTACCATGTAAATATTGTAAGAAAAAACATAATACGCTTTTACACTTGCATTTGTCAGAAGCAACTCCTGAGCCTACTATTCCCATTAACAACATAAATAACTTCGCAAGTTCATCACATGTACAGCAGTTTACTACCCCTCCACATGTTTTGCTTTCCACAGCGCTCGTGAAGGTGGTCGACGGCGAGGGCGCCGTGCACTCTGCCCGAGTACTGCTCGACAATGGTAGCACGGCGAACTTCATAACGCAATCGCTTTGCGGTAAGCTGGGATTGTTAAGGCGTTGTGCTAGCTCCACGGTGACAGGTATTAATAACCATCTTTCTTATAGTACACAGTCTTGCAGCCTTACTATTATGTCATGTCATAATAACTATAAACACACGTTCGACTGTCTTATTCTACCTCACATCACAAAAGCTTTACCGTCTTCATTTATAAACATAGATAATATTCCTCTTCCTATGGGAATAAGTCTAGCTGACCCTTCCTTTAATGTACCGTCAGTGATAGACATCTTGGTCGGGGCCGACATATTTTGGTCCGTCTTAAGTAATAATTTTATTGATTTAGGTAAAAATCAACCAAAATTGTACGAAACAAAGCTGGGTTGGCTCGTGTCCGGGTATGTACCCCGTCTTAAATCGCACTCTTCTTCCCTCGTTTGTCATTTTTTAAACGAGGAAGCCAATCCAGATTTGTCCCGGTTCTGGGAACTTGATACAGTTTCAGCCAAATACTCCCTATCCCCTGAAGAACGTGTTTGTGAACAGAGTTTTTTAGAAAACACCAAACGTAATGACGATGGTCGTTTTGTTGTCACCATGCCACTGAAACAAGATCCTTCAGTCTTAGGTGACTCTTTTCATAAGGCAAAATGTCGTTTTTTATCATTAGAGCGAAAATTTCTTCGCGATCCTTCTTTCAAAGATAGGTACATAGAATTCATGCACGAATATGAAAGCCTTGGTCATATGACTGAAAATAGGGAGTCTTCAACAATTGGCAGTAATGAACAAATAAATTATTTTTTACCTCATCATGGCGTCATCCGTGAGTCAAGTCTTACAACAAAGCTTCGTACAGTATTCGACGCATCGGCCGTCACAAGTTCAGGATTGTCACTTAATGACATTCAGATGGTTGGCCCTACTGTTCAAGAAGATCTTTATTCCATCTTATTACGCTTTCGGCAGCACAAGTATGTCATTACTGGTGATGTCGAGAAAATGTATAGAGCTATAGCAATTAATCCTTCGCAACGCTCCCTTCAACAAATCATTTTTCGCTCGAATACCAAAGAGCCTTTAAAAACTTATACACTGAATACGGTGACATATGGCACGGCATCCGCACCATACCTAGCAACCAAGTGCCTAGTTAGTTTAGCACTCAGTGCTCAAGATAGTGACGTTAAACAATCCATTGAGAGAGACTTTTATGTAGACGATTACTTAGGAGGCGCGTCGACTCAACATGTTGCTATTAAAACTTGCAAAGGAGTAATTGATACATTAAAATCAGCACAATTTAATTTACGGAAATTTCGATCAAATAGCCAAACTATTTTAAATCAAATTGCTCCTTCTTCCTCAACATCAGACAACGTCTTACACATTTCAGAGTATAATACCAATGTCTGTTCCAAGACTCTGGGTCTAAACTGGATTTGCAATCAAGATACCTTGTCTTTTTCAATTAATATTGAACTTCATAAAAGGGTAACAAAACGCCACATTCTTTCGGTTATAAGTCAGATCTTCGACCCTCTGGGTCTCGTAGGCCCATGCGTTGTCGAAGCTAAGATCATCATGCAGAGACTTTGGATTGATAAATGTACATGGGATGAAGATGTCTCATCAATAATCAGGGATCTTTGGTTTTCCTTTGCAAACACATTACCGCTTCTTAACCTCGTAAAAATTCCACGTTGGGTTCTTAGTGATAACTCTAACACCTACGAAATTCATGTTTTTTCAGATGCTTCAGAGCGAGCGTACGGTGCATGTGTGTACATTCGTTCTGTGCAAAAATCAGGGTCAATCACGGTACACCTCTTAACCTCCAAAAGTAGGGTAGCGCCGATAAAGCCAACGACTATTCCGCGTCTAGAGCTTTGCGGAGCCTTGTTAGCTGCAAGGCTGTGTACTAAGGTATTGACCTCCTTAACTCTTCATATAACTGATTGTAGATTCTGGTGTGACTCGACTATTGTTCTAGGGTGGCTCACTACACTACACCACCTAGTCAACTTAAAAATTTTGTTCGAAACCGTGTTCATGAAATTCAGGAAAGCACGGAGGGTCATACGTGGAGCTACGTACCGTCAAAACACAATCCGGCGGATCTTGTTTCGCGTGGGCTGAAGGCTGACCTTATCAGCAGTTCTTCTTTGTGGTGGGAAGGCCCCACCTTTTTATTAGAAAATGAAGTAGAATGGCCAATAAAGCCCAATGAATTAGTGAAACACGATCTACCAGAATTAGTTTCTTGTTCTTTAGTGCTTAATAACGAAACTAAGGATGATTCGATTAATGCCTTAATTAACAAATTATCAAATTTTTCTTCTTTGCAAAAATCAATAGCATATTTGCAAAGGTTTATTCATAATTGTCAAAACAAGACCAATAAATTAAAAGGTCATGTTTCGGTTCTTGAACTTCAAAATTCATTAAATTTAATAATACATAAAGCTCAGTTAGAGATGTTTCCTGACGAATATGCTATTCTTAAAAGTAAAAAACCTCTTCCAAAGAAGAATAGACTTATCGCTTTATCCCCATTCTTAGACCCTCATAGTATTATTCGTGTTGGTGGCAGACTCGATAACGCTCCCTATAGTTATGATGCTAAGCACCCTATTTTGCTTTGTAGCAAACATCATTTGACCAAAATTATTTTTAAACATTTTCATTTAAAATATTTACATGCTGGACCTCAACTTCTGTTATCAAACATAAGACAAACTTACTGGCCCTTAGGCGGCAGGAACCTATCAAAAACCATAATTAATAAATGTGTTCGGTGTTGTAGGTACAAGGCAGAGACTGTTCAACCTATTATGGGGCAGCTACCTGCATCCCGAACCAATCTAGAATTTCCTTTTTCACATTGCAGTGTTGATTACGCTGGGCCAGTGATGATAGCAGACCGAAAAGGCCGAGGTTGCAAGCTAATTAAATCTTTTTTGGCAATTTTCATTTGCAATTCCGTAAAAGCCTGCCATCTCGAACTCGTTACGGCTCTGTCTAGTGAAGCTTACATAGCTGCTTTAAATCGTTTTGTATCCCGTCGCGGGAAACCCCAAAGCATCACATCCGATAATGGTACTAATTTTGTCGGTGCTTTTAATGAGTTAGCAAGATACCTTGTCAAATCTGTATATTATATGCTGTACTTTTGTTAATTTTAATTCAAACCTCTAAAATGCTGTTGCTCTTCTTATTCTACTTACTCAAACTTCTACTTATGACACTATTAACATTATACTAATGGCTTCTAATTTGTCTGTATACTATCAAAATTGTAGAGGACTGCGCACAAAACTGAGCCCTCTCTATTTGAATATTCTGACCCATCACTACGACATTATAATCCTGACGGAAACCTGGCTGATCCCGGATATATCAGACAATGAGTTCATCGACCCTCGCTATTGTGTATTTAGGAAGGATCGTGACCGTATTTCTACTGCGAAAAAGGATGGAGGTGGCGTTTTAATAGCCGTAAAACGAGAGCTAAGACCCACAGTCTACAAATTACCTCCAGATATCTTGCCACCACCATCCAGCATTGAATTTGTTTTCGTCGAAATCACAGGTTCCAGTCGTGGTATACGTAATATTATTAATGCGTCATATATACCGCCAAATGTTAGCACTGACGCTTACATACATTATTTTGACACACTTCTAAAAATATTAAATGGTATTCAGGTGGATACCTTTATCCTGGCGGGTGATTTCAATCTTCCTGATCTCGATTGGAGCATCAGTCCGAATCAAAACAGGGGCCTTACTTGTACAAGCGCGTCCATGGTTTGTAGTGAACTGACAAAATTTATGTCCATACTTAACTCTGCTCAATATAACAGTATTAAAAACCCGCTAAATAGAATACTTGATTTATTCATCACTAATGTAGACTGTTCTATTATATTACCCACTGACCCATTAACGAAAATTGATCCCTATCATCCACCTTTCATTGCTCTTGTACCCTTAGACACAAATATGACACGGAATCACTTACCCCCAATATTAAAACATAATTTTCATAAAGCCGATTATAGCGAAATTAATCAAATGCTGGACAACATTGATTGGGAGACGTTACTTGGTCATCTCCCTGCCGAAGCTGCATTAAATATATTTTATTCTCGAATTAATAATTTAATTGACTCATTCGTTCCAACTATGCAAAATAAATTTTCTCAATTCCCTGTCTGGTTCACCCCCCCACTGATACATATCTTCCGGATAAGCCCGGAATACCTGCCAAAGTTCATTATGGTACTCGAACCGCTGATGATCCAATCGGGGCTTGTAACTTATACTCGGATTTTTTCTGCTCTGTTTATGAAACATCCACATTTAATCCCGATGGTTGGGATCCACCAGCTCATTTTACAGGAAGTATTTTAATAAATTCTATATATCTCAGCTTATCAAAAATTACTAACGCTCTGGAATCGGTTGATCACACTAAAGGAAACGGTCCCGATGGTATACATCCACTGTTTCTCAAAAAAACTGCTGCTTATTTGAATAAACCACTGTTCATAATTTTTAATAAATGCTTGTCAGAGGGAGTTTTTCCGGACGTATGGAAACAGGCCTACATAACCCCGGTTCATAAAAACGGGTCTAAGAACGATGTATCGAACTACCGCCCCATCTCTATACTGCCTGCATTGTCGAAGCTTTTCGAAAGGTTAGTCCATAATGAGCTTTACCCTATTATCCACAACGTGATTTTGCAAGAACAGCATGGTTTTGTGAGACGTAGATCTACTTGTACCAATCTTATGTTATTCACTAATACACTATTTGAAAATATGGATAGGCGTGTACAAGTGGATGCTGTGTATACAGACTTTCGAAAAGCCTTCGACAAGGTAGATCATGAAATATTGCTTAATAAAATAGCTTTTAACGGAATCAGAGGGAATTTGCTGCGCTGGTTTATCTCCTATATATCAAACAGGAGTCAAAAAGTGGTTATTAAAGGTTCCCATTCCAACACCATCGTAACTACATCTGGTGTCCCGCAGGGGTCTATTCTGGGCCCATTGCTGTTTGTACTTTTTATAAACGATATAGATTATTGCTTTCAGAATTCAAAATTTCTACTTTACGCAGACGATTTAAAAGTTTTTCGACCTATAAACAATAATAAAGACTGCCTTCTTCTCCAAAATGATTTAGATAGCTTAACTGAATACTGTAAGAGGAACAAATTGCAACTTAATATTAACAAATGTAACTTTATAAGATTTACTAAAAAGAAAAATATCGTTGACTTTAAATATAAACTGGGCAATATTTATTTACAAAAAGTCGACTCCGTGCGGGACCTCGGTGTTGAAATAGATTCAAAGCTACATCTCGATGTACATATTCAAAAGATCACCAGTAAAGCTTATCAAATGTATGGTTTCATAATGAGAGTTGGTCATTGTTTTAAGCGCACTTCCACCTACCTCTACTTGTACAACTCCCTTATCCGGCCTCAGGTAGAGTACGCATCTACCATCTGGAACCCCTATTATAATAAATACAATGATCTCATAGAGAGGGTTCAGCGCAGATTCCTTAAGGCAATGCATTTTAGGTGTAACAGAGGTTCTTTACCATATCCAGACTTACTTAAAAAGTATAATCTGCTAACATTGAGCCAAAGACGATTACTTCTCGGAGCAATGATGTTGTATGGTTTGTGTAATGGTGGATTAGATTGTACTGATCTTACGAGCAGTCTTTGTTATTCTGTGCCACGGACAGTGCAAAGACGGGAGGTGCGCGCTGGCCATCTGTTTTCAACTGGCAGCTGCCGAACAAACGCTGGTTTACGTGCCCCTCTTCGGCAACTTGTAACGGCTCATAATTCTAACTTCTTAGTAACCGATATCTTTGCACTGTCCTCTTCCAAATTTAAAAAAGCCATAACGGCTACATTGTCATCAGATGGTAGTATTATATAACTTTTACAAGCTTTTGCAGTATTGGCCACAATCCACAATACTTACTTTAATTAGTTTTAACTTATATCATGCACATTTAATCTCAGTTTGTTTTTTCTCCTTTTTTTGCTTTTCTCTATAATATGTTCTTCACCTTAAAAATACTTAATACTTTTTTGTAATCTGTGGATAGCGTAGTTGGTTTGACTTTGATAATATTTTTATAACTTGTACCATGTATAACCAATTATTGTCATTCTGTTTGTTGTCCTGAATAAAATAAAATAAAATAAAAATAAAATAAAATCTGATCTCGAGAGTCACATGGCTCAAGAAGGTATCGAATTTAAATTTGTACCGGCTTACACCCCTCATTTCAACGGCTTAGCAGAGGCTGCCGTTCGGTCAACCAAATATCACCTCAAGAGATTATTACAATCTACTCATTTAACTTATGAGGAAATGGCCACATGTCTCACTCAAATAGAAGCTGTTTTGAACTCCCGTCCTTTAACTCAACTTTCCTCCGATCCTCTCGACTTTTCTGCTCTTACTCCAGCCCACCTTTTAATTGGACGACCACTTTTGTCCATACCTCATCCACAGATGGCAGAAGACGTCAACATCAACCGTCTGGAGCGATTCAAGAGGATCCAGCTCATCAAGCAGCATTTCTGGGATCGCTTTTCCCTAGAATATGTTACACTGCTGCAACATAAATTGAAATGGCAGCAATCGAGCCATGAATTAAAATTAGGCTCTCTTGTCCTCATTAAGGATAGAGCTCTTCCTCCTCTTCTCTGGTCTTTGGGACGAATCATCAACACGTACCCCGGCAGCGACGGTGTCGTTAGAGTTGCCGAAATAAAGACTAAGAGAGGCACCGTTCGGAGGGCATTTAATAATATTTGCCCCCTTCCAGATCTTTGAAGCTTTCAACCCGGGGAGCATGTTTAGAACAGCTGAACATCATACGCGCGGGAGGAGACGCGCGGGCGGCGGACTCCACTCCTACGGCGCGCAACCCCCACCATCACCGGGCGGCCGGCGACGCAGTCGCGACCCGCCACCGGACCACTCGCAATATTGTACCCATCGGCGACAGACGACTCTTTTGTTAATATTTGGCTGGCATTAAACCACCCTATTTTTTACAGTCTGCTTTCATTTATCTCTAACGTCCACGCGACCCTAACAGTTAGGAACAGGTTCCCGTGTCCATTCTGACATTTCTTGCAACTCTAAGGGACGGATCAACAATGTTGGACATTGTATAATACTAGCACAGTCTGATACGCAGGTGCTTCCTTATGCGGATAGCTTTTTAAGGCCGTTGACGTCATACTTTTTTCTGTACGTCACCGTTAGCAAAACTGGCAAAACTAAATATTTGCTGTGTGATAGGGTTGCCATCCATCCGAGTTTCCCCGGATTTGTCCTACTTTAGACGGCATCCGGGGAGCGTTCGGGCGGGGTTTCATTTGTAGTCCGAGTTAAAAAAATTCATGTCTGAAGATTCTGTTTTGTAACATTTAAAATGATGATAAAAGATGACTCAATTTAATATTTAGATTAGATATTTTAGATATTTTGTAAATAGGATTTTCCTTTAATTATTATATAAATGTTGTAAATATTTAGAATAGATGATAGTTTTTTGTAAATATTTATGTAATTCCCTAATTAAGTTACTCTTTTAGAATATAAATAAATAAACCAGGTTTAACCCAGAATAAAAAAAAAAAAATTTAATATTAATGTATTTAAAAATAAAATAAAAATTGATTTATGACATTTTGAACTGTTTTTTATTATATACTAAATTTTAAAAAACCTGTTGACATGTCTGGGTTTTGGGCTCCAAAATCTGGAGTTTTCACGCGTCTTGTCCTGGTTGCTAAATTTTAGAGTTGGCAACCCTAGCTGTGTGGCAACTAAAATATTGGCGATGAAATATTGAAGTTGCAATTTTTTAAATTAAGGTGCCTACTTATACGTAAGTTAAAGGTCATTTTCATTAGATACCTAAAGTCGTATGTACTTAAGTACAAATTGTAAGAATAATTAGTTAAACAATGTTATTAATTTTTTGCACCAGTCTGTAAATTATTCAATATTTACTTACGTAAATAACCCAGGTCGTACAGGCTGTAACTAGATATATCCAGTTTAAAAAAACAAAACACTTTTTTTATTAACTACGGAATGTTTGGTACAAGTATGCATGTTCTGGTTTTTGTCCTAAAAGTAGTCTTGTAGGTCACAAACGGGATTATCTAGATTTTGTGCAACACACGGACTTAATAAAAAGAAATAGGTAGGTAACATGGTTATATTTATTATCAGTTCAGAAATAATTTGTGTAGCTTATTTCGTTTCTGTTAGATCACAAAACCGTATTTTCGGGAACTAATTATGCTGGCAATCAAGGTCATATTTAATAAAAATAAAGAAATGGCTTTGCTTATTTTAGAATAAAAACATAAGTTTTTCAATTTCAAAAATAAACCTGCACTTGCCCTCTTGTGAAAGGGCTTATTGGTGTCCAATTAATGAATAAGCATACCCATAAATAATATGAAGTGTATATTAAAGAAGTGTCGACGAAAGTCAATTACAGCGTTATGTTCCTCCAAAATGGACATCAGCGAATTACATTCTAAAGATAACCTCCAAAAACTCGCGAGCATTGAGCCAATTTCCGCGTTGCCAGGGCCTTTTTACTTTTTTTCTTATTTTCCCATATACAGTTAGTTGGAACCAGACCGGACCAGTCCACAGATCGGTCTGCAGATAATAAAGGGCTGAGTGAAACGAAGAAAAAATAATTTGGAGCAAACTTGTTTCGCGGTACACTTCCTGGCTATACAATTTGCGTGAACACGGACATGTGAAATTTGAGCGGAGAAATAATAAAGACACGTTACTTTTTTGAGACCGTTTTCAGTTTGGTTTTTGACCGTCCGTCAGTGCGCTCGATTTCTTCGTGGGATGATGTTATAATATAAATATTGAGGTTAGCGACATTAACATATCAAAGCAAAGACGAAAAGATGCTTCTTCGAAAATTTCCTAATTCGGACTACGTTCTAATGAAGATATGTTGAGTTGAGAGATGATTCATAAAGGATTCATATTTGATTGTGTCGGATACTTGTTCAACTCGACATCGACACACGGCTCGGCCACAGAGAATTGTAGCTCGGCTTAGCCTATATTTGTGTTTCTATTATCTATTCATCTAATCTGGGATTATTGTTTGATGGCGTCCATTAACAACGTGAGGCGTTTAAGGATGGGGGGTCGAGCTGAATCTCACGTAGGGTTTCGGCAAATATCACGTAGGTAATTTTTCTTTTTGAGCAAGAAACAGTTTAAAACTCGAGAACAAAGGTTGAATTTTCGATTAAGTATTTGTATTTTTATTATTTGTATTTTATTAGTATTTTATTGCATATTTTGACTGTATAGAACTACCACAGATTACCATAGAACTACGTTCTAAGAAATGAAAATATATTGTTGTTTTTAAATAAATCCAACGCAAACAAGCACTGATTAACGTATAAATTTACGCAAAAAATACGTAACATACGTACAATACGCGTAATTTATGGACGCCCCCTTTCGTTTTTTTAATGATTTTAAATCTGTCACCGTCATCTAGATTTCGTTTGTACGCTTAATAAAATTTTATATCATAAATACCATTCAACTACAAGAAGCACCAAATCAATCAAATGACCGAACAAAATACCGCAGGAATTTGATGGTATTAATTAGGCTGTGTAAAACTTTCCAATAGGTACCTATACGGTACGATTTGGTATAAGATAAATAAATCGAACATCAAGGGCGTTCGGTGAGGTGTCAAACTCGTTCTGTCTGACCGAGACGCGGCGACGCAACTTGCGTGTCAAGCCTGCAGTGGACTTGACGCATGACTTTTTAATTTTATGCCTTTTTTTTAAATATCTCATCGTAGGTATTACTTTTATCTAACTTCAGATTTATGAATTAATCTGATGATTCAAATAAATAACCCGCGAATTGGACTGGCACTCGGAGGGTTCCGTACAACTCAACTTTGCTTTGAAATGAATAGCAGGCGCTGAACGTTGGAATGACGTTTCTTGTATGTTTCCGTTCCCATTTAATTCTTAATTTTATTATTTGTTGTTATAGCGGCAACAGAAATACACTACCGGTGTCAACTGTCTACCTAGGTTCATAAGATACAGCCGGACAGACGGGGGAACGAACGGACGGACGAATGACAACATCGAGGAAAAATCCCTTTAGAGTAGTAATACTGAACAAACAAATTACTAAACTAATCAGTGATTTGTCACTGATTTTGAACAGTAAAGACCAATCACTGCATCGTGTGTCCTTGACTTAGCCAATCAGAGTGTATTGACGGGGCGGTGGGAAATTGGCGGAATATATTTCAACCAAAATTAACGTCATTGCGCTTCTTTGGGTTACTTGTTCGATGAATGACAAGGACGACAATTTCATTTCATTTCAATGGACAGCGGAGGCATAGCAATAGGGTCTCGTTTGGTACCCTTAGGTACGGAATTCTAAAATGTACTAGGTACAGTAGTAGCGCCTTTGCACATTATAAGAAAACTTGTGTCGTATCAGACATGTCTTATACGACATATAGTGAGACGGAACTAACGGCTGCAGTAAATTATGGACCTTATAGTAGTGATCTAAGGTTGATTGTAAGTTTTAAGCATTCTTTCGTTAATCTTCGGTGCCATACTTTCTTTTCTGTGCGAACGAAGATTCACGACGCGCCTTATCAGTTGGGTACTACTGTACTTATTATGAGTAGGATGAATGACGTAAACTTGTAAAGAATAAATAAACCTACATAATATCGTATATTTTTTTTAAATTTATAACTAAACGAGGATAAAATAAATAATAAAGGGAAGTACTTGATCTATGATTTATGGGTTTTTTTAATTAACAACCGCATTGGTCTTTACCGACCCTAAAGCCTGTAAGAGATAAGTCAATTAAAATATAAAAAAAACATGTGTTTCCTTTAATGGGCTATTAAAATAATAATATATCGTCGAAGTAAATGATAATGCAGGGCCAAGGTTCACGGTTGCTTGGTACCAACTGGGTGATCAAACCATCACTGTTTATTCGCCTATAAAAGTCGTGGCTAAGGCCTTTTTATTGTTTTAAACCTTACAAACCTTTGACCTTACACCTTACCTTTCTTTTCAATAAAATCAATATATAACACCAGGTTAAACGATAAGGCTAACTAGGTAGGTGTAGCCCTCGCTTTTACAGCACACATCTTATGTTTTATTATTATTCTAAGTTTTGTTTTGAAAAGAGTAATTGCCGACTTTTTGACGGGAACTTGCAGTGACGTTGCGATTTCGTTTTCATTTTGATAAATTCGTGTATTTTGAGTTTTATTGTATATTATCGGTGGTATTTTATCTAATAAAGATCAATCCATGTGCACCAGTAAAGTGAAATGAAATGAATTATGTATATCGTCACTTTTCAAGTTGTCTCAAACAGTCCGTGAGGAGTTTTTTTTCTTGTTTCAATTATAATATAACTTGACACTGGCAGAAATAATTCCTAATTTGGATTTTGGATGCAAAACTTAAGACTAAGAAGATGAAGAGAAATTGCCGAGTTTATTGCCGGCTCTTCTCAGCAAAAGCGACCTTCCGAACCGTGTATATTAGTTAGTTATTAGTGTCTGACAGTTCATAAGGCCTATTTAAATGAATACAAATATTAAATTTACCAATATTTTTAGTGAAAAATCAGTTCCTATTGACATTAGGTACTTATAAAACAATGAATATAAAGTCCGAATGATTAATAAAGTTTATAATAATGTATATTGAACTCCACCAAGGTAACTACTAGTCAAGTTTATTTAATATGCAACTGACCACAAATCTGACTAAGTTATTTATGGTATGACAATTCGTTTCTAGGAAATTCGGAATCTGCATTACTAAATCTACCTGAGACTGAGATTTCAAGTGCACTGGTCTGACGATATCTAGATATATATAATATATTTCTTTCTTTTCTTTTATATCAATAAAATATAACTTTACATATATTTTCAAAGGTAAAATAAAGGAAGAAAAGGGTTAATTGTTCGATGTTCTCGAGTATAGACCATGGAATGGACTGGAAAGTGCGAAAGTGCCGAACTCCCAGCAGATAGACTCTATCTGCCGGCTGTTGGGTGTCCAATGGTTCCCAACCATTGGTCCACGGACCACCAGTGGTCCGTGGGGGCCAACTCTCTAATGTTTTCAATACCTAAACTATGGCCATGCTAAGAAGTCATATTTGACAAGAGAGTGTCTCTCCTTGCCGCACTATATTTGTCTCTTTTTGACACATGGATGTATTGTATATGTCACCGCATTTTAGTTTATAATCTACCTAGTGAGATTATAAACTCCCCGATAAATTTTGAACTGTATCATACTGCTTACAATATAACGATAATTTCCGATAGTTTATAATCTATCCGTGACAAACCGTCATATTGTAAACTGGCATCCTTGCTGGAATCATACTTGAATGCGTCGGAACGCACCTTGCGCGCTGATTGGTTAAACGTCATGTGTCCTGCCTGCGCCACCATCTTTGGCGATACGTAACGTAGTAGATTGTTGTTATTATTTCTTAAAAAATATTGATTGACATATTTAATTTTGATCTCAAAGAATTAAATGTGCATTTCTTTTATTTAACTCCTATGTTTGTTTTCGAACTCTATAAATACAGAACGAACTACCGCCAAGACTGACCAATGAGGGACGGTTCACAATATGACGGTTTGACGTTAGATTATAAACTATCGAAAATGAATACGTTATATTGTAAGCAGTATGATACAGTTCACAATTTATCGGGTGTTTATAATCTCACTAGGTAGATTGATTATAAACTAAAGGTTTTCACAAAAAAAAAACGGTGACATATACAGGATGAATTGCTTTTTCTAGCCAGTGTGGGCAACTTCTGAACTACAGGTCTTAGAGAAAAACTCTGAAAGGAACCCCGAGTTGAATTTTGATGAAAATAAAAATGCTATAAAAAAATATTTAGAAAAATTAGTATTTTCGGAGATATGGATATTTTTTCAAAATTTTTTTTTCCATATTCTGCTTCTACGTCACAATATGAATAAAATTATGTATGACAATCTTGCTCACAAGTTGCTTTTTCTAAAGTTTTTTTAATGGCATTTTTATATTCTTCAAAATTCAGCTCGGAGTTCCTTTCAGCGTTTTTCTCTAAGACCTGAAGTTTAGAAGTTGCCCTCACTGGCTGGAAAAAAAAATTCATCCTGTATATGGGCTGTCAAGTGACCTATTAGGAAGGCCCTATAATCATAATTTAACATTTTTGTCTGATTACACCATCAGTTAACGCCTTTGCCCACCGTGTTTATATAGACAAACATAGATCTATGTATGTATCGATTAACGGCAGTCGGCCTTCGTCCGGTTTCACGAATGTGAATGAAGTTTGTATATTTTTTCATTGGTGAAAACTTGTAAATGGCTATTTTTAGGTCTATCGTTTTATATTATCATAAATTATGTAATAAATAGCTGTTAGCTTTCCGAAAATAAAAATGATACTTAAGGGTATTTCATAATTCCACCTGATTCCTAATAAAGATCTGAATAGGATATTTTCATATGCCTTTTTGGTGAAACTTAACTTTATTTTGCTGGTATTTGACATTAACGCCAGTTTCTGAAAGCCAAATCAAAATTCAAAATCATTCATTCAAATAGACCTTCGCAGGAACTTATGAAAAGTCTGACTCTAATACTCTAATACCGGTTCGGAAGGTTGCAGTTCAGAAGTTAATCTATAATCAAAACTGTTGCCGTCTTCGTCATTTCAGACGTCAAATACATTGACAATGGTATACTTTTAACAAGAGATTAACTTTGAGTGTGCTTTCAGAAACTGGCAGTGAGAGCAACAAATAAAAGATTTTGAAGCCAAGGTAGCTGAGATTTTACCAAGCTTGATTTTGTCGCAGTTATGAAAATAATAAACAAATTGAACAAAATGTATGGACCCGTACCTATTTTTTTTTTGTGATTATACATCATTAATATCATTATACTCGTCGTCATATAGTGTTGCATCATTAAAAATAATATAAAGACAAAATCTCACGGTCAGAGAAGGGTTGATATAATTATTATTCTATTTATTCTTTGAGGAAAAACCTTGCATTGTGTCAGTTTTTTGTTTTTTTAACTTTTGAATAAGGAATACTTAAAAGTACAGTACTCATCAGGGTTTATGTATGTATACGTATTCCTATTTTTTTTATTAGAGATTAGTCAAGGTTTAATTTATAAAATACATCATATATTTACTCTACTACTAAAGAACATAATTAAGTTCATACTGCTCATACCTGCTGTACGACCACTTCCAGTGGCTGTCCAGTTTGCAACTCCTCGGAAGGTCGCCTCGTAGGTCGCACTGCATATTCCCGCTCTCCTATAACCTATGACAAAGATAAAAATATATATTAATATTCGAGTAAGTAGGTTACAGTTTTTTTACTTTAGTTCGAGATTTAACTTTTCAATTTTCATGAGATCAAAGTGAATGAGTACGTTCTTACAAGGAAAGATTCAGAACGGTATCTGTTATAATATGTATCTTCAGTTACAGGAGATAAGCGTTATTGAGTAGCAATCATCAACTTAAACGCCAATTAGTGGGGCTGAAATCAGCGCTTTGTTCTGATTGTCATGCAATATCACATTATGCTGAGCAGAACGCCATCCAATTTGATCTGCTCTGATGATATCCAATTTGTCTACACCCTTACGTTTTTTTTATTGAAAAATGATTCATTAATAGCATTCACGCCATTGAGCTATTATTACTACGTATAGAGAAGACGCCACACATCACAGCTATGTGCCGTTCAATTGAGGCCATCCGGCTACACTTGTTGTTGTTTAAACGATGAACGAAATGCGTAAGTGCCGTGAAAATCACGGTGTTTGAAAAATACTCCTAAAAGCGTTTTGATAACGCTACGTGTTTCTATTATCTGCTTAGAGGACTAATTATTATTTCAACGGTAAAGAGAACTTTAGTTGACTCTAAAATAAATTAACTTAAAAAAAAAAAAAACGCCTTCAAAGTACTCTAAAAAGTATGAAATAACTCTTATCTGAACTGACTTATTGAAGTCAGCGAAATATTTTCCATAGAACACATGCGATTTCGCTCGATTCGATTCGATTTCGCTGACTTCAAAACAGTGTCAGATAAAGAGTTATTTCATACTTTTTAGTGTACTTTGAAGGCGGTTTATTCTTTTTGTTAAAAAGTTAATTTATTTTTGATTTTTTAGTTTCATCTATATGAAATTTATATGGGACCATTTCGGAATAATCCCCTTTCGAACAAAAAAGAATTTTGCAAATCCGTCTATATAATTATGACGGAGTTATGCCCGGACATACATAAAAAAAAAAAACATACAAACATCTGAATTGATAACCTCCTCCTTTTTGAAGTCGGTTAAAAATGGGACATAACCTTTGCTTATGATAGCTTCTCTATACGTAGTAATAATAGCTGAATGATTCACGCAAGTAAAGTTTTGCAGATGATGTGCCTTGTTGTATTTTTGTCTCGTAATCTTTTAAAACGACGACGTTGAAATGTTTTGATTACGTGGTCGGACTACGACAAAATTGACCAATTTACACGTGCGTGACTAACTTTATCATCTGATGATGGCCTCTGTGGTTTATGAAAGCTCAAGATTACCGGTTCAAACCGGTTGTCGCCATAAAACTTGCCACAGTGCGTACGAAAATTCCCTTCGACTCTATGTACCTACGTACCTACCAACCTACCTATATTATTATTTGAATATTTAAAGCTTTGTTTCCCCATGTGTGCTTATATGAGATATTTCATTACGTAGCTCTATGTGCTGACTTGGCTGAGCACCCACGATATTACGAAAAACGTGTTAATTTTAAGCTATTTAAAGTGGAAACACGTTTTTATTTTATTTATTTGGTAGTGGCAGTTTGAAGTCTTTCCAGAGTTTGTATCACCGCGACCAGACTAGATCTATATTGTGGTCGTCACACTTTTTACGGAACTTGGCTCATTTTAACACAAGTTGAAAAAATCCTTCTGGTAGTCATTGTAATAATAGCTCAATGCTGGTAGTACCTGCCTACCTAGCTTCGACGCCCATTTTACCTTCTTATCAGCTAGTGCATTTAGCACAAACTTCTCAGACTTGTTGAGCTTTTCTTCCTTAGTTACTAGATAGGTACTGTGTGCCTCATAGACATGCCATTTCCAGAACCGGCATGAGCAACAAAATCGGGATTTAGATCTAAATAACAACAAAATTGATGCAAAATCCTACGTTAATTTTATTTACTCTATGACTACGGCCAGCAAAGCCGCCATATTTCAGTTTTATAAACAAACCAAGCCAACTGTCAAAGGAAACCAACCCACATGGTTCCAATTTCAAACAGGGACGTTGTATCCAGCCAATGAATGCACGATACGATTAGGCATGCGTATTGTCAACCAATCGAGCGCCAACACAGTTTATAAACAATATGGCGGGATTGAAATGGATTTACTGGTTAGGTATTTTTCTTAGAGCTGTGAGACTGACTACTGAGATATGGGGAAGCTGATTTAAAGCAGCTATTTTTAAAATACTTATTTTATTTATTTATATATATTTTCCCGGATTTACAACAAATATGTACAAAATACAATTTATATATAGAAAATTTCCTCAAGCCTGCCGCTGCTTCCGATTAACGGCAGGGTTCCCAGAAGGCTGGCAGCGTTTCCTCTTTGGCTTAAAAATGGGAGTGGAATATTAACGATTTTATAGGTAGTCTTACCTAATTATCTTATTAAATACAGGGACACCAATGAGTAAATTAAAAGGAACCAAGAAGGTTTTACTCCTATAGGTAGATCACGTATAGAAAGATACTGGGTAAAAAAATCCTCGAAATTGCCTCGAAAGCAGTGTCAGTTGTAGATTATTCTTCGTAAGTAAGACTTCAGAAATTCAAGTCGTAAAAAGTATAATTAGGGTCAAAGTCAAATAAAAGGTTATGCTTCCTACGTCCAGCACTGTTATTTATACTTTTTCTTGTAATTACTAAGGCTCCGATCCTACAGAGAGTTCTAGAGTTCTGCGTTCAGAATTCTGCGTTACGCGTTCACTGTAATCCATGAGGCGCCTTTAAAAGTAAAAAAAAGTGTTTAACGTGTGATCGGTAGGGAATATTGCAGAACTCTGCTGTGTGCACAATTATAGTGAATGCGGAACGTAGAAGAACTCTCTCTGTGGGATTGGCCAATGATATCCTATCCTCATACTAAGCGGCGTTCTGTTATTGTTGAATTAGGTGAATGCGATAGATAATACGGAACGTATGGTACAAAAAGAGATAGCCATATGTAGCCGCTAAGCAAAATTACGACGATTGTCTGAATTTGTCTGCAACAATTAGCGTGTGTTAATGCAATATCTACCTCTTTTTATTATAATATCATTGGGATTGACGCCTTAAGAGGAAAGGACGGCTGCAAGAAATTTGAAAAATAGGTTTTTTTACATATCTATTGCTGTCGCGCTGTGCCCGAGCTATCCCGCCCAAGGGTGATAGAGACAACTACAGCTTGGACCGATTATACCTATATTATTAGACGAAATCGCTATTTCGTAATCCCCGGTTTTCTCCTCCAAACCTGGATCGATATATAAGAAGGGCTTTGGCTATGTCTGTCCCATTTCCTTTGTTTTTTTTTTATTCGTCAAATTTGTTCGCTGGACGTCTGATAAGGCCACCAGCATTTCCTCTTAAACCTTTAAATGAAAGCGATTTTTTTGTTTGTTACAATTAGATTTTTTCCGTCAAATGTCACTTTTTACGATAACATATTTTGTCTGTAAAATGGTACCATTTGAAAATGGATAATGGTTATTTTGTTTCTCTCTTATTATTATTATCTGCCCACTAGTATATGAGTGATATTCCGCTGCGCGAGGTATAGTCATGACATTGGAAGAGCCAAGTTTTCAATGAAATGTGTTTTGGCGGTATATTTGACACACATTTTCTTGTGATACCAATGTGATACACAAATATCTACGATTAAAGCTATTAAATAAAAATATATCGTCTATATTTATTATGCCTAACTACGTAAACACCAGGGATGGTATGGATATGAAATTTCGGATCTGAATATGGATATCTGAAAAATATTATACCGGTGATACCGGTTTAAAAACGATTACGGATTTGAAATTATTTCGGATATCCGATAGTTTCGGATAGTTACAGTTACGGACGGTTTTTTAGAAAAGCTCGTGGCTAATGTGTCGGCTCGTATGTATTTTCATACATAACGTGTTTCAGTTAGACTCCACCACCTATCCCTCCCTGCTACATACAGACTTTATAATAATCGGTTTAGTAGTGCTAATACTCATAATAATAATTATAGCTAAAGACTTACAATAAGTACAAATTATAAATCAGCACCGACCCTAGGGTATGGTAGAGCGAGAGGAGCGCTGCTTTAGGCGTGGTGCCTACAGCAGCGCACCAGGTGGCGCCAAAATACCAAATGCGAAAAACAATTTCAAGCGTTTATTTTTATTTTGATGTAGCCTGTTGAATGGGACCAAAGGGCGCCAAAAGAGAATCTTGCTCTACCCTGTTCAAGGACTAGGGCCGGTGCTGATTATAAATTGTACTTATTGCAGTCTCTAACTAATTATTATAAGTATTAGCACTACTAAACAGAGATTCAAAAACTAAAAATGTTGATACATTACCTATTCACGTATTATCTTAGCTAATTAGATAACTCAAGAACGTTCCTTTGTTTCCAAAAATCCCACTTATGTACGCTGTATATGTCTCTATATACTGAGCAATTTTTCCACATTGTATGTAAAGTACTAGTGAGGTCGCGACTCTCATTGCGCATGCGACTACGGTCAAATGTCATCGACGACAATGGCGGGAAACCAAATGTAGGGTTGTCAATACACCATTTTATGTGGTAAATTTTAAGACTCTGTAATGCTAATTTTCAAGTTTGAAAGCTGATTATTGATATACAATCAGAAAAAAATTAAAAAGATGTACAGCGACTGGGGAAGTATCTTCACCTTACAGAATACCGCAGCCAGATAACTTTATGTTGTGTAAAGTTGTGTTCCTGCGCGTGAGTAAGGTCGGTAACGCGTGAGCGATGCTTCGTGTGTTGCAAGCGTCCATATGGATGCGGTAACCGCTTGCCATCAGGCGGGCCGTACGCTTGTTCACCAACTTAGTCGTATAATAGCGAAATTAACAAATAAAAATACCTATATTTGGTCTTACCAACTTTCCCACAATCTAATATTAATTAGGAATTCCTAGCCTATAACTATGATACATTAATAATAAATTCGTTTATAACTTTATCACCTATACTTCTTTTAGGGTGCAACCTCATAAGAAAAGTCTGGTAAAAATGTCGAAATCAAGATAACACAAACAAAAATAAAGTAAGATTTGACCGAGCGACCGAAGTGAATCCGTTTCAGCTTGGGCAAAAAAAAAATGCTTTCGCATGTCCGGATATTCTTCTCTACAGGTCGCAGTTCTCAACCGATTTTCGTGAAATTTTCTTTACCCCGAATGTAAAGAATTGACGTTTGTAAACGCTTACCAATGCGTTTGAGTTTATGACACTTTTCTATAGGAATTGGCACAGCGCCTCTAGCGGAATACTCATAGTACAAATTTCTTCCTTTACACTCGGGGTACTGAGCAGGTCCGGTAATTTCCAAAGTCTGATTCGACAAGGGAATTCCATATAATCATCGAGACTTGTATTATTGTTTTGAATTGTCCCCAGGAGACTGTTGTCGCTCCCCCACCCTCTCAGTAGCAAGCAGTGTGGACATTTTTTAAATAAATTGCCAATGTTAATTAAACATCTGATAAAAAATTATGACCCTAATAAACAGGCGCCAAATTAGTATGTTAAATGTTTCTGTTTATTATTATCTATCAAATTGTCGGTTCTTATTTTTTGTTGTTTTAAAATTATGTGTTACCGTGTGACGCGAAATATAATGAATGACCTTGCTTATTGTGAATATTTAGGAAAATCTTCAGTCTGTCCAATGGGAGTATTGTGTCTATTGTCTTGTCATTTAAAATGGCATTTAGTTATAATTTATTAACGTTTTATAATATTTTTACTTAACTTTAAAATAATATTAATTGTTTTATTTTCCGAAACAAACAATATTTGCTGCTCTCTGTATTATTCTACTTCTACATTTGTTTCTTGTTTGTTACTGTTTTTAACTGTCGCAATAAAATTTAGGTATTATTATATCTTGGGTACAGAAACGAGGTTAGTTTCTCTGTTTACGGCAGGTACACGTAATACTTACAATAATTTATACGCTGTATACCAAAACGTTAACTAGGTACGTGAAAGCTGTATTTTGATGTAACGTTACACATACACATGAAACTGGCGTGGAACGGCTGAACAGATTTGAATGAATTTCGCATTTATCTAGTATGAAATGATCTCATCTTGCTCGTGGTAAACTCAAGATCTTCTAAACTAAAAGTCGTTCAAATACCCCTCTGTTTTACAAACTTTTATTTAGTTTCACCGCATAGGTCTGGTCATCTGGTCATCTGGTCTGTCTGTCTGTAATCAAATACTAGCAAATTTTTGACCCACTTCCCGTTTTCCGAATATTTCCGATTGAGCTGAAATTTTGCATGCATGTGTAAATCGGATAACAATGCATTATTATTAAGACATGGAGCTGATAGGATGATGGAGCCGGAAGGTAGCCATGGGAACTCTGTAATAAAACGACGCCCCATCGGGTATTTGATTGACAACTTACCTACTACGTATTTACTAGTGTTTACAACTAAACTACAACAAGTTCTTGTAATATAATAACATAGTCGGTAATGGGCGTAGTTGCGTGATTCTCAACTAGTTTACTAACGTCATTTCCGATCCACTAATGCTACTGGAATTACCCGTACTTCCAAGATTTGTAATAATATAGGCGAAATCTTTTTTTTATTATACAACGATGTTGATAAACAAGCTTACGCCGCGTGATGGTAAGCAATTACCATAGCCATATAGACACTTGCAACATTCACGAGTTACCGACCGTTCCCCCTTCCCAAATGAGCTCTGGCGACTTAATCACGCGCAGAAACTCAACATAAAGTTATTTGGCTGTGGTATTCTGTAAGGTGGAGATACTTCCCCAGTCGAGCTGCTCTTTGAGCGAATAAACGCTATACTCTACCTCTCTTAATATCATGCTATTATCACATTGTTGTTTCGGACGATTTTTGTATGCCAGAAAGCTGTCACCTTTGCTGGCATTCGCAATACCTGAGGGATTACAAATTTATTCCCTTATAAAGCCCAAATGGAACTGTTTCCCTTATGCAACAGTCTGAACACACCAGTAGATGCTTGAGCACAGGTTTTCGATGGGTGGTAGCCAGTCAGGTGGGTACTGCAAAGTACCGTGGGAATATAAAGTAAGTTCAGCATTAGGTGATCTATTCAATCCTTCGAAACCGCATCGCTGAATTAACCAAGACCACAACTTAGCGAAAGCCTATATACGCCATAAATATAAAATTAAGAGTTAAGACCGAATGGTCTTATGGTAATAAGACCATATTGGCAAACATATTGTAAGTTAGTCTTAGTCTAGTCAAGGCTTCGCTTCAACGCTTTATTTTTCGTCATCTAAAAGCCACCATGCAACCCACATGGTATATACTACTACGGCTTCGTAAAATAGGAAATAACTCAAACAGCCAAACTATGACAAGGAGATAAGGTGATTACAACTAGTGATTAATGGATAATTTAATGAATTGAGAAAGATTGCATATTAATCTGATTGTTCGACTAGTTAGCTATTCAACAATAACAGTTTAAACGAAGGAAAACCGCAACTGTGATGATGTTCAATAAGGAACTTTATCTGTCGATCGCTTGCATTTTATCATTTTAGCGGAATATACGTAGTAACTATTTAGTAATCTGTGGTTTTACTGAATCTAGTAGGGATGTAATTGATATGAAATTTCGGATCTGGATATGCATGCATAGGGATATATGAATATAATTATACCGGTATCAGATACGGTTACGGATATGAAATTATTTCGGATATCCGATAGTTTCAGTTACGTATATAAGTTTTTTAAGAAATTGTAAATGCAAAATACAAATAAGTAACGATGTGATGTTATTTCTAGGTTATTATTTAGAACTATAATGACAGAAGTGCGACTCGACCGGGCAATAACTTGTGATATCGTAGCTCAGACTCCGCCCCTATCCAAAATTATTCGAAATTTCTATATCAGATTCAGTTACGGTTACGGATAGATTTTTATTTCGGATATCCGATAGTTAGGTTACGGTTACGGAGATCCATCCCTACTCTCCAAGGGGCCTTAAAGATTGTATAAAAATACTACCTAAATATGAATAGAATACCTTTTTTTCCACTATCAGAATTTGAGGAAGTTTATTATTTAGTAATAAAACAAAAAATAATAAATTACACCTCTAAATTATTATTATTTTATTGGTCCCTTTATTTAATCATTTAATTATCCCAAAAAAATATTTAAGTAATTTATTTATAATTACCAAGCATATAAATCGCTGCTGCTAATATAATAAATAGCTAAATAAGTTTAGCTTAATAATTGTACAAGATTCATATTGAATGGTGCAGGTTTGTATCCGCCACGGCCAAACTTTTTGTTGCTATTATGAAAACTTATGTAATGTAAATTTCCTGTTAATATACATAGAAAACGACAACCTACACTTATTATTTTGTTACTAAAGTTAGAATCGTGCTAGCTGTCAGTTACCATTTCTAGTTCCTGTGATAAAAAATAACCTATAGGTATTCCTTTCCAAGTTTCCACTACCGATCCATTGAGAGGTCTGAGCCCGAAACAGAGCTTTGCCATAGAAAGAGACGGGTTTCGTACCTAAACACAAGTTTTATTAGGGAATGGGCCTTCGTTACGGTACTAATATTACTTATTCCATGTAGGTACCAATGAATACTTATTACAACCACAGATTACTATAACCATAATCCTCTGTGTTACAACTGCGTAGTTACCCTAAGTAACATTACCGGTAATTTTTATAGCTATAATTGAATGGCTATAAACGCAAATAATTATGTTCATTACCATACATTTTATTATCACCAGTTTATTGATTGCCCGATCACCAGATGATGGTCCGTCAATCAGCAGTGACGTTGATGGCCACAATCTTGCGAAATGCAGGTAAGCGTAAGCGCAGGAAATAGCTTCTATACATAGCTGATGTTTTTATAATAATCAACTGTTATGTTGTGAACCAGTTTGTCGTGATAGTCCATATCTGGCTTAGGAATCTTGTTTTAACGTTATTTTATAAGTTGAACTGTTGTTTCCATAAATATCGAGGAATTCAACTAATCACTTAAGTAAGATTACTTACTTATAGAATAAAAAGTTTTTTAAGTAATTTGGTTGCTGGATTGGCTTATTCCTGAAATCCCCCCTAAAAATCCCCCCTGAGGGGGAATAGTGGAATTTGGCCCGTTGGTTCTCGCGAGGGACGAGCGTCCTATTATAACAATTGATGTCATTGTTATATTTTTTACCGTGAGCCAAAGTAGTCGTTTTCTATCCGTTTTAACTAATCTACTTATTTTGTTTTCTACCATAGATTACAAGCTTCATAATGTAGTGAAATCGACAATATGGCTGTCGGTAATTTATCAATCCTTATCCTTTTCTCAATTGGTGCTGCACTAAAATTAGATAGTAGTACTTATTATTATTAGTTACAGTTTGTAATATGGATTAGGGTGATATCTTTTGTCTTTGTTGTTAATAATCAGCTCGCTCGCAAAAAGATATCTTGAAACCTAGTATGCTACCGCCGAGAGTCTGACCGCGTTTCTGACACCAGACTTAAGAGGCAAGGACGGCTGCAAGAAATTTGAAAAATAGGTTTTTAACATAATAGCTATTGCTGGACACCTGATAAGGGCGTTAAAAATGGTAAGTTTTTGTGATTTTAGAAGGCTCCTAATAAAATTCTCATAAATAATAATTAATTTATGGAGAAAAACACAACCGAGGGACATACAGTGGTACCTACAGATTGCATGGTAAAATAATCATTGCTCTAGTGTCATTATCCAGAGAGGAAACTGAGGATTACGTTTGTATGGAACAAACGCCACCAGCATTTCCTCTTAATTATTATTGGGCTACTCTCGGAAACTGCTAAGTAATCCTATTGCGATGAGTCATGGGACTTTCACAGGGAGGTTCAGTATTTTCTTAGGCATAGCTTAGTCAAAGTCCGATCATTATCAGATTAGCCGTTTCCGTGATTTGGCCAATATTAACAGGTGTCAGAAACGCATTCTCTCGGTGACTTTTTGGCGGGAACTTGCAGAGTGACGTTGCTTTTTCATTTTTATTTTCATAAATTCGTGTATTTTGAGTTTTATTGCATATTATCGGTGGTATTTAGTACAATGGCCACCATTTTACTAAAACATGACTGGACGGTGACTGATCATACGGACTATATGAAAGTTAATGTGCGGACTATATTAAAGTGATATTATAAATAAAATGTATGCGACTGAAGGACTTAGTATCCATGGTCAAGAACAAAAAAAAAGCATTCTCTCGGCGCCGCACTACCTATAGTGCAACAAAAACAAATAGAAACTAAGCATTCTTGGTAACTTTTGCATACGTTATTTATTTTAGCACGACACTAAACAAATAGTTGTCTACAATATACCTACCATTATGTATTCAACGGTTCGAATGTCAAAGACGCAACCTAGGTAAATAAGAGAGCAAGGGGCATTACCTATTCTAGGAAGCAATGTGAGATTTACAACTTTGACGTGTAGTAAACATGTGTTATATGTATATGCAAAATGAGAATTTGTATTTTGCATTTTAGAATAAGTGATATTTTTTGTAACTGTGTAAATGAGGAAAAAAATATTATTGTATTTTGTTTGATATGGAATTGCGGGACATCCCTCTGTTAAAATCATCATCATCTGAAAATAAGCCATCTTAACTTCAATGCTTGAACCAATTTAGAAGTGCGTGGTATTATTGAAAAATGAATAGGTATGTAATAAATTTAAAAACGTGGTTGTTAATTTTTTTTTTCAATTTCTTGTTTTGTTTGTAACAAAGACATGATACATATTTAAAAAAATGATGATATTGTCTATGATGACAAGGATAACCGTCTTTAACCAAGCTTGATCAGTAAATCAGTAAATAAGGAGCTATAAATAGGTACGCACGTGTCACGGATCCTTGACATCGGGGCGTGCGCAAGACAAATATTAATAAAACAATTCAGACACACACATTGCCACGACTAAGTGGTTAAGTGTAAGTAAGCTACCTATTCCGGAGTATAGATAGAAACTTAGATTTAAACACGTAGATTTATACAACCGAATACTGTATTGAGAACTTTTCAAGATACTTCATTCAGTAAAAGAGATGGTAACCAAACACGAGACATACTTTTCTTATTGTACTTACAATTTTTTTTTAATGTAACTTCTATAACCTTGAAGGTAACAAGGGCCCAAGTCTGGTATTACAATAGGCTAGATTCCTGAAAAATTCTATATACCTAGTCTGTCATCATTTACATTATCAAAACATTTTAGACGGCCAAGCCACACATTTTGACTACGGTGTGTAGAGTTTGTGAAGTTAGGGCTTGTAGATTAAGTGAATGTAGAGTTATAAGCTTGGCTCTACATGAGATCTGATAATTTTTTGACAGTGCGAGCCATATGTATTGGCAACATTTTACATGAAAATGTTTTTGGTGGGATAAATATTTACTCCTTGACATAGCCAATCAGAGCGCACGTTTCCTTGACTTAGACAATCACAGCTCATAGTGGTAGTCATGGGGGTTGGTCTGCTTAAGTTTGCCATTTATTTATTTACTTATTAAATATAGATTCAGTCTACTTTGTAGTTTTGCCGCCTCGCCGGAGCACGCAATTGTTGTCAATGCGATTAGAATGTAAATATTATGTAATGAATCTAAGCTTGTTTTGAAAAGAGTAATTGCTGAGTTTATTGCCGGCTCTTCTCAGCAAATGCAACCTTCCGAACCGGTATTAGAGTATTAGAGTCAGACTTTTCATAAGTGCCTGCGAAGGTCTATTTGAATAAATGATTTTGAATTTGAATAGTCTGTGCCGCTTTTTCGAAATTAGAGGAACGCGGGAAACCGTATAGTAGGCCGTTTATTATTTTTACAACATTTTTCCTTGTCGGAAGTAATTAATAGGTAATAATTAGTTATTTGGTTTAATTGTTAATTAATTGGAGTTATTTGTCGAGTTTTATAATTAGGTCTAGTCCTCATTAATAACATTTTAATGACACTTAATATTGTGGTAAACGCTCAAGCAAAACGCAAGGTTCCCTATATGCTGATAATAAATGTAAAAAAAACGCGGTAGGTGGAAACTTAGCTTTACTTGAAGTGGTGTTGCCATCTAACATTCAATAACATTTTTTTCAACACACTTGCTCGTAAAGTTACACATATTGCACCGTTTTAAGTACTTATGACTTATCATCACGGAATAGATAAATAAGGTTGGAAAGGCCCTCGCTCCAATTTTGTACTAGGACCAGTGTCGCCGCTTGACCCCCACTATTTTAATTTCTACACATACGCAATCATATTTTTACAAATATTTCGCACACAACCAAATCACGCACACAGAAATCTCAGGGCAGATATTCGTTCGCCCACTAGCACTAAGCTACCGTGGGCAGTGTTCACAACCTGAAGCCAGGCAGCTATCGTACCAGGGCCGTAAAATTATCGTATATGCTCGTATATGGATCAAAATTATCGTATCCATCAGGAAAATGGCTAAAATACTTTAAAAAATCATATGAAACGTGACAATAATATGTTGCAAATACTTTATAGTTTAAATCTTGTAAACTAATGTTTTAAATGGAAAAAAAAATAGTTCGCGCCAAAATCTCGAATTTATAAAGAAGAAAATAATGTTAAAGGATAGAGACACATGAAAACAAGCATATTTTTTAAAAGTTTAACTGAATATATTTTATATTTGCGAGAACAGAATACACAAATATTAATGAAACTTAATATCTTAATATACAAATTCGAAACGACAATAACTGCCAATACTCCACCACATCGAATGACGATATTTCATCAGAATGGAAATTATCGTACAATCTGCGTACGATAGTCGTGTACCATCGTACATCGTACGTAGTTATGAAATTATCGTACATGTACGATAATTATCGTACGGTTGCGAACACTGACCGTGGGCATAGACACTCAGACACGCAAAAATGCATACATCTGTCAAAAATGTTGACAACTTACAGTAGGGATGGGTAGTGTATAATCGTTAATGAATCGGTTCGATTATCAATTATTATTCTCATAGAACTTGGAATCGATAGTTGCATGGTTATGCTGTACGGATTACACAAAACTAACATATCTTTTTCTATTGAATTAATTATATTATTATTCAGCATAATGATTTTTTGGACCGGCAATAATCAATTTGTGACAATTAAAAACTAATAAAACTATTAGGGTATGTAGTGGTTTTTTTACGGATAACTGCGTGATAGATATATAATATATTATATTATAGTGCGCAAATAACGAAAATTTTTACAACAAATTATATAGTTAACTAAATCTTAACTTCTAATGTTCGATTTGTTTTATTTCTAAACTAATTATTGATAGTCTGGTTGTTCGTTGTGCGTGGCACTTCACTAAGTGGGTGGGACCCGTCAATGAAGAACGACATTATCGGTAGTAAGTAATTACCGAAAAAATACGATACTTCATAGGCGTGAGCTGTTAAAATTATGAAGCTAAAGGGGTTAGAACCTTTGTGGCATAGCTAGCCGCCGCCATTTTAGTTTTTTTTCAATGTCGCGGCGCACGATGAAACTAGTATATATGGGTAGAGGACACTTATACAAACAAAAAATGTTAATCAATATGGTGGCCTAAAGTGTCACGTTTCCGAGATATTTGGAGGTAAAGATCGCCATATGAGAATTACGACAATCATTAAAAATTAACTTATTACGTGTTTATATGCATTCGATTGTATTCAAATAATGGTTCCCAGGTTAATTTATCAATTTTTTAGTAGAGAGTTAAACTAGGAGCACAATATTTTTAATTACTTACCTACTAAACAGCATCGTAATATTCGCTATGAACCACAATGTTGTCAAAGTAGCTCGGATCGTGATTTGTTTTCCATCTTGTCATTATTATACAAGGAAAAATGACAATACTTGTCCTAAAATCTCATGTTACCAAGTTAATTGGAACTAAAGATCGCTAAGTAATGCTCCCTGGGCGCCAAAATTGCAATAGCGACGTAATAGTACATTATGATACATGTGTGCAAAGATGGTTATTAATACTCGAGGCGTATTAAGCGCGTGAGCCGTAGGCGAAAGCAATAAGTGAGCGGAGAGTGTAATAATCAATGCACACGCGTGTCATACGACGTTTTTCAACACACTTGCGAGGAAAAAAACAGACAAGTATTTTTTTAAGTAGATTTTTTGATAATAATCAAATCAACACAATGAGAACGTTTAAAAATATGGCACGCAAGGTTTTTTTGACAGCGGTGAGCTGTCAAACTATTTTACCCGTTTAAATTAAGAATGCTGGGTCTACACATATCACTTGCAGTGAGGTACAAACTTATCATAATCGGGATTATACCTTCATAAAACTGTGCGGTAATGTAAAGTAAAAAGCACAAAAAGAGTAATAAGCTGCATTAAGATACTAAAAGCGGTGTAATAAATGTTATTTTACGAGCGAGTGTGTTGAAAATAAATAAAAAAAACCCGGTACCGCGGCCGGCCCGACCCGACCTAATAAAACTTCTACCTAAATGAAAGTCCCGTCTTCATCAAAGACTGCTCACGTGCACACAATGCCCAAAAAGGGCGATAGATCAGACCCGATGAATTACAGGCCTATTGCCATCACCTCCCATTCTCTCCAATGTAATGGAGCGAGTGATCAACACGCAGCTCTTGTGATACCTAGAGGATCACGATTTGTTGAGTGACCGACAATATGGCTTCCACTGTCTCTATGTGATGTGTCTATGTATACACTAGAAGGTCACCAGCCGAGTGGTCACTCGCCATCGAGAGTCAAGTTACCAGCATATGGGTTTCCCGAGGGACTATGCAAATGGGTCGCCAATTTTTTGTCCAGCAGATGTATACGAGCTGAGAGACATAAATGCTGGTGTCCCGCAAGGGTCTGTACTGTCCCAAACACTGTTCCTGCTGCATATCAATGAAATGCTGTCTATTGACGGCATTCATTGTACAGAGGACGCTCATTGCAAATATTCTGAAATCGAGAGCACACTAACTAGTGTCTCCGATTACGGTTGACTAAACCTAATCCATTTCAACCGCACTAAGACTCAAGTCGTTCACCGCTAAGAAAACCCCATTTGCTGTGACTTCACAATTCCAGACCACGAACATCAGTGAAAGCATCGGGATCCTCGGCATCGACATTTCTAACGACGTCAATAGGCCGTCTAGAAGACAAGGTTAAGCTAGCATCCAAAAAACTGGAAGTGCTCAACAGAGCGACGCAGTACTTAACATCGGGGCAAAGGCTGCAACTTTACAAGTCGCAAGTCCGGCCTTATATGGAGTACTGCTCTTTCCTGGATACCAGTTTGGGCCTTTAGACTCGGTTCAGCGACGTGCTATTAGAATTGTCGACGGTCCCCAGCTCACAAGCGGCTTAGGGCCCCTCAATCTGAGGAGAGATTTCTGCCTCCTTATGAGTGTTCTACCGCTTGTACAACAGACAGTGTTCTGTAGAATTGTTTAACCTGATGCCCACGGCTACCTTCTACCATCATAAGTCTCGCCATTGACGGGGAGTCCATCCTCACACATTGGAACCAAAATAGTTTCGAACTATGCGGTCTGAAAGGAGCTTTCTTCCGCGGACGCTTAGACTATGGAATGAGCTCCCGCCGTGGTTTTCCCAACGGAGCGTGGGGTTCCTTAAAAAAGGTGTGAAGATATTTCTGTAGGGTCAGCAACGCGCGAGTGATACCCCTGGTGTTGCAAGCGTCCATAGGCTACGGTAAGCGCTTACCGCTTAGGCGTGCCGTATATATGTTTGTTTGCTACCTAAGTAGTTTAAAAAATCCTTTTATTTAAAGGTTTGAGGTCACGGCTTGTTTCTATTATGTGTATTATTTTATTTTTAAAACCGTGATGCAATAATTAGTTGACCACAGTTTATTGCTTAAAAACAATAACATAAATTGTACTTAATCAACTTTAAACTATTGTCATTCTTCTCATATTATTTATACATCGATATTCCAAAATCTCGGTAACATTATATTTTAAGACAAGTATTGTCATTTTTGTTTAATAACGGAGACATGGAAAACAAGTTAACCACTACGATCCGAGCAACTTGTCAACATTGTGTTTCATTGCGAATATAGCGATGCAGTTTAGTAGGTTACCAATTAATGAATATTGTTTTTTCGTGCTATTTGTTTTGCTATATTCAAATAAAAAGTTAAATCAACCTGGTAACTATTATTTGAATACAATCTAATGCATATAAACACGTAATAAGTTCATTTTTAATAATCGTCGTTATTCTCATATGGCGATCTTTACCTCCAAATATCTCGGAAACGTGACACTTTAGGTCACCATATTGCTTAACATTTTTTGTTTGTATAAGTGTCCTCTACCCAAATATACCACTTACACCGTGCGCCGCCACATTGAAAAAAAATCAAAATGGCGGCGGGTGGCTATGCCAGCTCCCATACAAAAAAGTTCGTACCCCTTTGACAGATTTGATTTGCTTGATAAAGTCGATATTTTTATCGATAAATTATCTGATGAATGCGTGGGGAAAAATGTAACATGAAATTAATATTAAGAAATTATTTTATTTTATTTTTTTACTATATACTAGCTAAAAGCGCAGCTTTGTAAGGGCTCGTAAGATTTTTTTGTAACTAAGTTTAATATTTTAATTTCAATAAGCCCAAATATGGTTAGGATAAGGATACGTCGTTCCACTATGGAGTTTCAGTGCTTACCCACACTCCAACTCCATCATCAGACCCTGAATACAATATATGGCCAAAGTTCATCTCACGACAATTCCAACAACCCCAAACATGGCTAGGATACGTTGCTGCGCTATGGAGTTCCATTACCTACCCTCCTACTCTATCATCAGAGCCCGAAAACCATATATGGTCAAAGCTGTTCTCAGGACAATTCCAACAACCCCAAACACGGTTAGGATAAGTTGCTCCGTTATACAGTTTAAATACCTACCATTCTACTCCATCATCAGACCAGGGATACCACATGTGGTCAAAGTTCAAAATCAAAAATCAAAATATATTTATTCCGAAAATAAATTACATATTAGTATTATGGCAGTACTCCCACATTAGGTCGCCCTGTGTCGTGGGAGACACGCTCTTCCTGTGAGTAGTTGCGTTACGGAATATAAATAACGAAAATTAAACGTTCATCTCACGACAATTCCAACAACCCCATCCAGCGCATGCCCTCCTACTTCATCATCACACCCCGGAAAACCATATATGGTTATTGAGCTATTATCACTATAGCTCAATGTATATGGTAAGTCTTATCATCTAGACAAACATTTTAATTACCTATGCTAAATTTCAAATATAGATTTGATCCTATACTTTCAATTCTTGATTGTGCATAATCTGTAGAGGTGTGATCGTTTTTTCGTAAAGTGTACCACAATGTGTAGAACTGAATCGGATAGTAGATCTGACCAGGGAGCCAATTCTCATTCACTCGAATTAATCACTTGTTCCAAATAAAGTTCGAATTCGTACTTTTTTCGAGTGAAAATCAAGTTAGGCTATTCTGAGAATTTCGAAGCCGCCATTTTCTCTTATTTTTCGAGGGCTAGCGCTCGAACTACTTCGACTGGTCGGGACCGTTCGAAACGTATTTCGAATGCGAACTTTCAAACGTCAAACAGTTAGGTTGTCATTTGGAAACGTAATGACAGATAAGCCTAAGGATTTCCGTTACTCACAGAAAATATTTTGTCATATTCATTTATAATTATTATATAAAATTGATTAACTTATGAATTCCGGATATATTAGGATATAATAAGAGTAAAACGTTGTTTTAAATATTTTATTAAAATATTCATTAAAATCTTTTAAATTTTAATTTAAGATATAAAATTATCACGTACGTTAACAAAACGCAATTATCAAGTGAAACGAAACGCATCGTGCAATTTGTATCCATCATAATGGCAACATTTACTCCTTACACTCGAACTTATTTCGAAAGTTAGTTCGATTAGTGCCGAGAATACAGGAATCGAAAAATAGACTCCGCCCCTCGAAATTTTACGGTCGAAATAGAACTCGTAATGCAAGTTCGATTCGAAGGCTAGTTCGAGGGAAGTGAGAATTGGGCCCCAGGTCGTCGGTCCACCTGGTGGGAGGTCGTCCCGCTCGGCACTTTCCAGTACGTGGTCGCCACTCGAGAACCTTTCTTCCACATCGGTTATCGGCTCTTCCAGTTACCTCTACCTGTCACGCCAATCCATTGTTCCCTGGCGTTAGGTTCTTTAGGAAACCTACAATTTATAATTTATTGCATTAGTCAAATTACATTTTACTTAGATTATAATACTAAATACATCATAGTAAATACTCGTAGATGAGGAGGGGTCTTATATGTCCATTTATATCATTCGGTCACATTCATTCAATGATTAATATAATATCTTATTTCAAAATACGTCTAACTAAAAATGTACTATCGTTAATTAAATATAAAATAATTCCAAAATTATCTTTGTCAAACGTAATTATATTATATATAGTCTAGAATTCTATCGATGATTTTATTTAACCAAACCACATGGTCACGTCACTATCGATAAACATGCTGCGCCTTACATCACTGCCAATCAGGGCAAAGGACGAAGTGTAGAAGACGCAATGTATGCAGTACATTGAAAGCGGATTTGGTCATTGCGCTGATTGAGCGAGTACACATCGGTCAATGTATGTTTTTCATAACTTGTTGTAATAATTTTGTTAATGTTTGGTATTTCATAGTGTTCAATATGTTTTTATGTTTTTTACTAATAATATTGTAATTAAATGTTATTTTCGACTTACCGATGGAAAGATATACCTCCTCGCTCTATACTTGAGGTCTGACTTTTTTGTCTTACACGTTATTATAGCACAACACGGCATTATAAGCAGAGCTCTGTTCTCCAATGTAATCTGACGCGCACTGACCGCGAATCGGTCGAGTTATGATTATCGAATCATAACTGTGGCGCGCTTGCCCCGCCCACATTACCATTCTAACCTTATTTATCTGTTCTGTGCTTATCATAATGCAGCTTATTACGCAAAAGTGCTTTCTACCGCAGTTTTATGATAGGTATAATCCCGATTATGTTAAGTTTGTACCTCAATGCAATTGATATGTGCGTAGAGCCGTAGACGAAGCATACTGAATTTAAACGGGTAAAACAGTTTGACAGCGAATCGCTGTCAAAAAAAAACTTGCGCGTCATATTTGTTGACGTTCTCATTGACTAATTATCAAAAAATCTACTTAAAAAAAAAACAAATCTGTTGTTTTCCTCACAAGTGTGTTGAAAAACGTCGTATGACACGCGTGTGCATGTGCATCATTACATTCTCGGCTTCCTTATCGCCTGTTATTACCAACTTTGCACACATGTATCATAAATATCATAATGTATGTATGTACTATTAATTTGCTCTAATTTTACACATGATTTTTTAATTAAATATTTTGCAAGCCATAATACCTAATAAACTACTAAAATAAATACAACATATTATTGTAAGCTGCAACAGCTTTGCAACTCCTTTGAATACTTGACAAGTAAATATGAGTAGTGATGTAATAAGCACTTATATGACAACCATCAACGCATGACGTCAAATCAAGCTTATATCATGGGTCATATCGAACATGTTTGTTTATCAGGCACTTGTCACTTAGAACTAGAAGACGCAAGTGGTATAATGTTTATTAGTATCAACTAATTGGTAGCTTGACTAAATAAAGCTTTAATTCTATGATAAATGATAGTATTTCTTATTCAAACACGCCGTAATAATAATAGGAAGCGCAATCAACGTAATAATGGGGAAACCAGCTCCAAGATTCGTGATGGTGAACCGGTGCACACACACCTCTCGACACCCTTAGCTGACACCATTGTTGCTGTCATTGATTTAGAATATTAATAGAGCGACTAGACAAGAGTACGGGCTGTGAGCACGGGTACAGATAAAATGCTTTGAAACAAAGTGCGCGTACATAGTTTTAACAACTAAAATACATAATTAATGCCTAGTTCTCGATTTTTATCGATACTTTTACCGAGAACAGACAAGGAATTCATATCGACATTTTGTCTGACTATAAATCAACTAGTGTACGATATATCTGTGAATGCAGCTTTATGGAAACTGCTCACGCTTCGGACATGGTAACGTTGTGAACGCTATCACTCTATAATATTCTAACTCTATGGTTGCTGTTTTTGTTTCCGCGCGGTGGCTGTTTTAGGATAATCAAGATTCAGACATTTGATTTGGCAGGCGTCAAACAGCACAGCAACCAGTCGAGAAAGTTTTCATCCAGGAAAACATTAGCGGGGCGAAAGTAGCTCGAAGATACAATTTGTCAGTGGCGAAATTGAGCTAAAACTTCAGAGACGGCATCAGCTCGTAATGATGTTGAAAAAGGTAAAGGGATGGAATAGGAAAGAAACTGGAAGAAAAGAGGCTTGCTTATGTAGAATACTACGAAACGCTGATGCTGTTGTACAAAAACAAGAAGTATAAAGCCCGTGGAGTACGCGTCGACACGATTTTGTTTCAAACACAACTCACCGATTGCTATGGGGGAACCGATTTGATTGGCAGGCGCAAAGGAGACTGGTGGTCATTTATAATTTGTTTGGGTTTTGTAATCGGTTTTGATTATTATTTGTATTAGAAATAACAGCAAACGTGAAAGAGGAATGATCTGCGATGCTGAGATTATGGGTTCAATTTTGAAAAAGAAAGAGGTAATATGATTTTAAAAGCAAATTTTATAAATATTTACTGGATTTTGAAATCAATAAAGATTTGAGTACGTTTCTCCTATATTATTTTTTGGAATTTCATTGTTTTTTGTAATAAATCTCCGTCTGTTATCAATAGAATTAACGAAAATTAACATATGCGTTAGAAATCATATGTTTGGCGAGTGCGGTATCTCCGCACGCGCTCTCCACGGGCTTTAAACTTCTTGTACAAAAACCACAAAGCAATCGTCGCCAAGTGGCCGATCGCCTCAGCCACTCGGTAAGTTTTTGGCAACAGATTTCAAAACATCCGTCTTCATTCCTTTCCTCTTAAAAAATACACATTGATTAAAAAAGCAATTATTGGGGTTGGGCAAGTTTTTCTGCATGTTTTTAATCTTCTAGTAAGATAATTGACGTAGACCAACCAGATTCATGAAGGCTACAGCCGAAATTGGTGCGTAAATGATCATGCATGATTATTTTAGCTAATGTTACGGACGACTATGACTTGCGGTTTTAATAAAACTTAGAAATAAACAGAAATAAAAATAAATATTTCGAATTCGTAGTATCCGGGACGACAGTGACTTGCGTTTTAAATCTATGGTTTTAATAAAACTAAAAAAAAAAACAGAAATAACATAAATACCCCTATGAGTTTGTAGTATCCATCCGTCCAATTAAGACCGTATACTCAATTTTGCGGATTAGTGCCGATTCCTACACTGTGCGTAATCCGATACGCACTTATGCCCGGTTTCTATAAACAAAAACGAATCGTTTTGCTTACCAATCGTAGGTTTTAATGCCAAACTGGGCATATAGATCATTTCGTAAGCTAATTTTACCTGTGATAGCTACTTCCATATGGGAGGGTCTGCTTTAAAGCTTTGAGGTCTATGCTTCATTATTAGTAAAGATACATATAAGAATCTTGATTTTAACCGATAACGGTCCGTAAATTATAGGAATCGGCCATTTGCCGTCTTTTCAAGCATCAAGGTGATAGTCCGAGTCCCCTTCAATTTAATCCGCGCCCAAGTCATAAGTAACATTGAAAACTAATATGGGAATGTTTTGTGTGTATAGTGTTAACATCAATCAAAAACCGTGTCTCAATAAATGAGTTTCAACAAGGTTTCGCAGCATTAACATTATGTTTAAATAATACCTTCAATCATCCTTCAATAAACTTCTGAATGTGGCTAATGCGTTTTTTTGCCTTTTTAATTAGTCGGGCTTGATTAATGGCAACATGAATAATATATGTAAACACAGTTTTTATACAGATTTACTGCCAGTTTCTGAAAGCCAAATCAAAGTTGATCTCTTGTTGAAAGTATACTTGTCATTGTCAATAACGTCTCAAATGACAAAGACGGCAACAGTTTTGATTATAGATTAACTTTGATTTAACTTTCAGAAACTGGTCGTTAATTTTATATCAATTTGAATCAGAAGCCTCTTCTGAAAAACGATACACGATGGAACGATCATAGTTTTGATATATCAACCTAGAATTGCAGCTAGGGTTGCCATCTGTCCCGGTTTCCCCAGATTTGTTCTAGTTTAGAGCGTCCGGAGAGCAACCGGGCGGGGTTTCATTTTTGTCCGGGCTTCATAATTAATAGTTTTCATTCATAACTATTTTATATTTTACTGAGTATTTTTCTAAAAAGCACTGTTAACATGTCCGGGTTCCAAGTTCCAAAATCCGGGGCTTTCACGCTTTTTGTCCTGGTTGCCAGATTTTAGAGATGGCAATCCTAATTGCAGAAAAACTGACATGACATATATTGTGCAAATTGTGCAATTTGGTATATTACTACTTATATTGGTTAAATATTTGACAACGATAATGCGGCTTTCGTGTATCGTTTTTCGTAGTAGGGGCTCTGCATTGCCCTCTCAAGCTTGCCCACTGACAGCGTTACTTTCATTTTTTTCACGTAGGTACATTATTTTTTGAAAGTAGGTTCTACGCTTTTTATGATAATGTTCCATAACCATCGAGAAAAAACCCTTTAGAGTAGAAGACGGTGCAATCAAATTCCGCAACTAGTCAGTGATTTTGCACTGATTTTGAACAGTAAGGACCAATCACTGCATCTAAATGTTTGCTGCGTCCTTGACTTAGTCAACCAGGGCACATTGTTGGTGGTGGGGAATTGGCGGAATATATTCAAACAAAATGAACGTAATTGCGCTTCTGTGGGTCCATCGTTGGATGTTCATTACACGGTAAGATTTATTTTCACCATACACAATAATCCAATAATATTTACCCCGTTATATCAAAATGTAGTATAATAAATGGTTATCTACACGCTCGACATCCTGGTTTACGATTCAAATATCGAGCGTATACCGCTAATGACTTGCATATTAAGGCGGCCCTCTGTGGCCGGTGCAACTACAACGCGAGCATAGTCTAAAAGCTTGTTGTTTCATCCAACGTAATGTTTGACTGCGAAAAAAGGAAGATAGCATCAGAGCCGTCGGTTATCAGTCGGTAAATTCCGCTGATCACTCGCGGCCGCTTCGCTAGGTCGTCATTCATGATTTCGCATTCATAAAACTTGTTCCAGGAGTATACTTCTTGTGAAAAAATCTTACAAGTTTGTGAAAAAAATGTTAGTTATTTAGAATCTCCAATACATTTGCAAGCCTGGTATCTAAATGTTTTCTAAACTTTTACAATTTATAGGTACATTAGATATGGCCAAAGTTCAGGCAAAAACGCTGTTTTTCGGAGGCTTTGACTGAATTTGTTTCACACTTTTTTTAAATTACGCCGAGATACAAGGCTAGATATAGTGCAGAAGATACTAATTTGTTCAAAACATCTAACGAAAAATGTTTAACAACGCCATAATAAGTACAGAGGTTTGGTATGAAAAGTATGACGAATTGAGTCCTCTTAAGTTATGTATATTTAAATAAGGTACATAGTTTTAATTCGAATTTTAAAAGTATTATTTTATGAAAAAAAAAATGTATTACCAAGGAGAATTTAACCCTAGTTATGGTACTGGGTTTGAAGTATTTGCCTTGGAATTCATTCGGTTCTCTGTTTTATTGTTTTTAAAGAGTAAGTATGTTATGAATTAATTATTCCGGCATTGAAAATGTTATTAATTTATTAATTAACAACTTTAGGTGTAATAAGGTTTCTCTCGTAGAATAATGAGCTCCGTCCATGTACCGTGTCCGTGCTATGGTTTCTGTTTTTACGAAAAAATTCCCAGGCATTTCCCAGGATATTTAAAAGTCACCATTTTAGAGGAACTTTATTTAACTAATGTAGTTAATGTACCTATAATTTATTTTCACGTTCCGATATCGGTTTCAAAGTGATGCTAATTGATATTCATAGACAAGTAGTATTTACACACATTATGTGCATTATGGTATTCAGTAAGAATAATATTATTGCTTGCATCGACGCTTGCATCTTTGGTTCGCATCACCATTATTTTTCAATTCGGTCAGCATTTTTTTACGTAGCTTTATATCAGTAATCATATTAAGATGTTTTTGTCTTCCATCATTTTAAAGCTATTTTGGTTCAGCCTCTCTCAATAAAAATTCTGTGCAATAATAAACATAGGTGGTAGAGGTAGGTCCGTTTTGTATGAAAAAGTGCATGTTTTTTCGTTTAAATTGCGTACTTCTCTCATTATAAGTTCTAAATTTAAATACGATTTCAATATAATTCGTGGCATTGTTTGCTTTTTTTAATCGAAGACTAAAGCTGCTTACAAACAACATATAAATAAACGGAAAGCGATGGTAACAAAGATTTATACACGTTTTGTAATAGATCGCGCGGTAGTTGCGCAGTTATTGCTGTCAGTAGATTTATATAAGACATGACAACATTACAAAACGTGTGAGATATCAAAACAACATCTATTAGCAATCGAAGTTTTAATTCAACGCCATCTTGGGTTTCCGAGGCACCTTTAAACTCTCATAGCAGTGCTAATAAACAAAATAAATGCCAAGCAATGCTAACCAACTAATTCGTAGTAATTATGTTGTACCAGGGTGACATAGAGGGACGTAGAGGTCGAACCTTGACTCTGCGTAATGATAGCTCTAAGCTCGTACATTCTAGCTCCATGCGATGCTGCCGTCTTAGTATGGACAACTCAATAATTATAATGGGTGACTGGTTAAAATTGGTTTTGACGTAAATGTTGTTAGGCTTGATTGATAGATAGATAGATAACTCTTTATTGTACAAAAGTATTTAAACAGAGTATAAAATAAATGCTTACAATTAAGGAAATTACTGTAAGTACAATAGGCGGTCTTATCGCTAAAAAGCGATCTCTTCCAGACAACCTTAGGATGGAGAGGAATTTAGAAACGTTATTAGACGGTGGTGTATACTTTTATAACAAAAATAGGTAAATAAAAATACATAGGTACATACAGTAATATAAGTCTTTATGTAAATAAATACATAGATTTAAGAAAATATATATTATTATTAATAAATACAAAGAAAAAAATAAGTAGAAGTAATTCCGAGTAGAAACAATAAATAACATACTAGACAAATAAATATAAACATTCATGGAAATAATGGCAATTACAGCATCGATTATAGTCAGTCCGAGAGGTAGAAATTTTTCACCAGATTTTTAAAAACAGGGAGTGACGGCGCCCTCCTTATAGAGACTGGCAATGCATTCCAGAGGCGAACTGCTTGGACGGTAAATGATTTACCATAAAAAGAAGTGTTGTGTGATGGTATATTGATTATAATATCCTGGGATATTCTTCGCATGGAGCTATTCGATGCTTTTTTTTATTGATTAGAAGGTGAGAGCCCAAAAAGATAAGCGCTCACCCTTACAAGTCGACGAGCGGCGAGCGGCGAGGGGCTCTCCGGGTAGCAGTCATCTATATAGAATAGTATAACTATGACAGCAATTAGAAACATTATCTCTTCAGTGTTGCCAGTACGCTATCAGTTATTGAAAGGGAAAATAACTGCGCCACGCAAAAAATAAACCTATTGACTTGAAATTTGCCTACAAAAACAAACTCCATTGTTTTGTCAACCTTTGTCATTTGAAAATAGGCAAATGGGTTAGTTGGTAATGCATGCAAGATGGAAATAAGAAAGCGTATGTTTACAAATATTTGTAAGTTTTCACCCAGTGCCGTTTCGAGGATTTTACATTATGATCATAGTGCTCTTTAGTGCGCCGCACTGGGATGCTAGGCCTGCTAAATATCTGAAGGTACCTCAGTACTTAATTACGAAGTCAGTCATTAATATTATTATTTATTTACTTAATAAGATACCTACCACAAACTTTTGATTTCTTAAAAAAAAAAGGTTTTGTATTGAACAAAATAATATTATATTAGAAATATGAATGTAGGTAAACAATTCGGATAGGTGCTTAGTATTGGTCCAAATACTAGTGTAGGATATACCCAATGAATCCCTTTGACTTTTTGGCGGGAGCTTGCAGAGTGACATTGCGTTTTCATTTTTATTTTCATAAATTCGTGTATTTTGAGTTTTATTGTGTATTTTCGGTGGTATTTTACCCAATAAAGATCATCCATGTGCACCAGTGAAGTGAAATGAAATGAATTATGAGTATCGTGACTTTTCAAGTTGTCTCAAAAAGTCCGTGAAGAGTTTTAGTACAATGACCACCATTGTAGTAAAATATGACTTTTATGGACGGTGACTGACTGAGGACTATATGTGAAAGTGACTGGAAACTATAATATAACTCGACACTGGCAGAAATGACCCCTAATTTGGGCTTGGTTGCCAAACTTAAAAATAAGAAGAAGAAGAATCCCTTTCTATGAAATCCGTCTAACGTGAGTGAGGTTAGGCTTCGTCATCGTCCCATATGGGCGGGCCAAACCATAGACTTAGGATTTCGGTACGCTTACATCCAAAGGCAAGCCCAGTGAATGAAAAAAAAAAGGTGAGATATTGTGAGATGGCCCGATGGTTCTAAATTCAAAATACTGGTATGGAGATTAAGCGTCCCGCGTTTTTAATTGATAAATAAATAAAAGAATTGAATAAATGTGTATTTCGTTCGCATAATTAATAATCTCCCGATAGATGTAGGTATAGGTATGTGTATGATGCGCACACACGCATATACGTATAACCTATACATATTTATGTTTTTTTTTATGGAGGTTTTAGTTTTTTATCCGAGTGTGGTACTTTTATTTTATAATAAATATTATATAGGTACATTTAGAGTGCACTGGTTCAAAGAAATAATAATACTGTAGCGGAATATGTTAGGTTTACATTGCACACGAAACGAAACTAGACCGAATAAACACTTAAATTACATTGGTCATAAAACGCGTAATATTTTGACAGATGGTAATAAAAGTGGTGCTATTTTTTCGGGTGGCAACTACCATAGTTAATTTTAATTCTCAATTAAAAATTACAATGTTCATTTTGAAGTAGCGTGAGATAGGTTGATGAATTCAATGTCAATAAATGGCGGAAATGGTAACATTAAAATAAATTAATACAAGAAAAGCGTTTCTTGTTTATATAAATAATGTATGTGTAATGTACGTATGCACTTAAGCTGTATTAGGTATTTTTCTTAACCGTCATACATAATTTTGTTCGTAGTGTGATGTAGAAGCAGAAAAAGAAAAAAAAATTGAAAAAACGAAAAAACACATTTTTATTTTCAAAATTCTGCTCGGGTTCCTTTCATCATTTTTCACAAACAGCATCATGAAAAAAGCGAAACACGGTGTCTCCGAACAGATAATCTGACCATATATTTTTTGTAGTATTTATTTAAATGTGCAATTTCTTTATTGAAAATCATACTTAGTTAATCAATATTTTGATTACATAGTTATAAATCTGATCTTAGGTATAATTATTATAATATAATCAAAAATATTTATAATTTTTAATAAAAGGCAAGATTATAATGTGTGTCGTAGACACCGTACCTATACAAATCTAATAATATATATAAAATGCTTTTGTGGGTACGTAAATACACAGTTTTCTCAATCACCACCAACCCCAATCAACTTCCCGTTGGGGTGGTAAATACCCCTTGGTCTCCAGGTGGTAGTAAGGGAGTTTGGTCGCGGTGGGTGGAAGGGGGTGGTTGTGGGTGGCGAAAATGTTAAAACACATATTGCTGTCCTTTTCTAACGCATGAGGACTTCTGAAAAGATCTCAAAATTTCTGGAATGGAAAGTTCCAAAATGTGTAAAACGGTTATAATCGATCTGGAATGTACTAGAAAGTTCAACAAATATCTGGAATGATCTAGAAAATTCTAGAGTGAATGCAAACTATTATAATCGATATAGCATGTTTTGAGAAAGTTCTACTTTCTGGCTTCATCTAGAAAGTTCCAAAATGTCCAAAACTAATAACAGTTTTATCGAATCGAGATAGAATGTTCGAGAACGTTCTAAAAATTTCCCGAATGATCTGGAATGTTCCAAAATTAGTGCAATTTATTATGATCGATTTAGAATGATCGAGAAAGTTCTAGAAATTTTCCGAAAGATCGGGAAAATTCCAAAATGAGTGCAATTGGTTATGATCGATTTAGAATTTTCGAGAAAGTTCTAGAAATTTCTAGAATGATCTAGGAAGTTCCAAAATTAGTGAAATTTATTATAATCGATTTAGAATGTTCGAGAAAGTTCTAAAATGAGTGCAATTTAAAATGTTAGAGAAAGTTCTAATTTTTTTTGGATTGATCTGGAAAGTTCCAAAATGTGTACGAGTGTTATTATTGATCTAACTAAAAGAACCAAATCGAAATCGAAAATAGAAATCTATAATATCTGTTAAAAATGTATCCTTATATATTTTTTATACCACTAAATATGCGATGTATTTTAACCCGAGCAACGCCGGGATTCGCTGCTAGTATTTATTAAATAGAAAAAAGTAAAAGCTGCGACTAAATGCGCTTGTAAACTGACCGTCTACATCACGGTTCTACATGTTTCGAAACGATTGTCATCTCAATCTTAAATTAATATGATATTGTACCACTTTGAATTAAAACCGGTTTTAAGAATAGAAATGTCACTATTAGGTACATGCCGTGTTGACTGTGAATAATGTAAACAATTTAATTTTAATAATTATATGAAATCCGCACTTATATATGCATAATAATAATATGTTTAAAATGGGGATAATATTAATCGGCCGAATAAAACATTTACTGGCGACTGATGAAAATAGGAAGTTAACTGAACAGTACCCCTAGACAAAATACTTTTCGTTGCGTTTGCGCGAATAGAAACGCTACAAAATGTATGAGATTGACATTTGGTTACGCTAGGATCTAGCGAATCCTTATGTCAATCTCATAAATTTTGTAGCGTTTCTATTCGTGCAAACGCAACGAAATGTACTTTGTCTAGGGGTGCAGGGTGCCTAGACAAGATGGTTGAGGACAAACGTCATCGTTATAATAGTTATTCAGGTAACGAAGTTACAGGTTTCGAAAAGATGCCATATATCTACCTTGTATTTGTTTACATTAAATTACTTGTTGTTTTAGACATTGCATAGAAACTTGTTTTTTACTTGATGACGGATGAGTTTGAGGTTTTATACTATTCAACCTTCACAAACGTATACAAACATGATAGCGAAGCCATATAAAGCTGTATCTACACTTCAATTAACGTGTCTTTTATAAAGTATCAAAAATATCAACTCAAATGTGTGCGTGTGTGTAGGTCGTGCCTAGGTTTAATCTTTTTACTTAGGTCACAGAATAAATAACAGTGCAATTTGGTAAAAGTCTAATAGGCAACTAACTAAGGTAATTAGCGTGGTATTATTGCAGTTATGTAATTTTTTCTTCTATATTTGAGAACAATCTTAAAATCGATTTTGCGTACCCAAGTAGAAAATCTTCGTTTCATTGTATCAAAATATAATATATGAACATAGCTTTAATTCGATGACGTTCCTTCGAACACAGATTGATATAAAAACTACACGCGGCGTTAGAAGCGTTCAAAAACCAGTTCCAAATCCAGTAACCCCACTACATTATCCGGCTAACGCTGGAATTATGGTTATTAATTAGATAATACGAACCTCGCATGTGTCTAGAAGTCATTAACATAAATTTATATCGTTTTTGTGGAGTTATTTTATGGATAGAACAATAAATAAACCGATTTACAAAATTCTAGCCAGAGATCCGCGTTAGTTAATTGCAAAAGAAGTTGGGATTCTATTTTCGTTTTCAAATGGATCGTATCTAGCGGATATGCTAATTTTTGAGGATATTATATTTGCAAGTCAAATTTTCATCGATATCTTATGGTCAACGTTTAAACAGTTTTGAACTAGTTTTACTTTAAGAAAATGCTTCAAATAGCTTGATACAAAGCCATCTTTCACAGAATACGGTGGCCCTGATTCTGTTGTTCACAACTAAACTAATTTAAATCTCACTATGTCTCTTTCTAACAAAGAACATTATAAAAAGGATGTAAGAAATTTAGTCCTGTCTTAGTCCAATGCTTATTTTCAATATAAATTTAGTCGCCATCTATCGCGGTTACGCCTACGCAAAATAAGACGGCAAAGATTAATTTGACAACTTAAAATATGTTCTATCCTTTTTCAATAATGTTCGTAAGAAAGAGATGAGATGTGACTAGAATTAGTTTAGTGCGATTTACAACAGAATCGGCACCACTGCCGATTGTCGATTCAAATAATTTTGGTTAGTCAGTTTCCGAATTTATAAAAAAAAAGTATTTATAAAACACCAATCTATAGATTTATTTTCATTTTTATGGCATCCTTCTTTATAAATCCTTTGTATAAAATGACGTTTATTTTACATCGTCTCGCTAAAAAGTATATAAACATTTGTTCTAGCCATGCGCAATACTAGGTATACTTATCACCTTATTGACTTTGATTTCTCAGTAGGTATATTTGTATTTTATAACTCGTCAAATCCAATATTTCGTCACTGTGAATAATTTACGATTACACAATAAAAACCTATAAAAACAACATTAAAATTATTGTTGGTGTGAAAGATGATGTACAAGTAAAAAACCGGCCAAGTGCGAGTCGGACTCGCACACGGAGGGTTCCGTGTAATATTAACTAACTCAACTTTGCTATGAAAAAAAAGCCATAAATATTGAATGAAAAGTAAATTGCGGTTTGCGATTTATGACGTATTAAAAAAAACTACTTACTAGATCTTGTTCGAACCAATTTTCGGTGGAAGTTTGCATGATAATGTACATCATATATTTTTTTTAGTTTTAGCATTCTCTTATTTTAGAAGTTACGGGGGAGGGGACACATTTTTTCACTTTGGAAGTGTTTCTCGCGCAAACTATTCAGTTTAAAAAAAATGATATTAGAAACTTAAATATCATTTTTGAAGACCTATCCATATAATTACCGACCCCAAATAATTGGGAACTGTGATGAAAAGCTGTACTGCACAAAAGTCCCTGGGATCACCTTGGCGATGATTTAATTTTCAAATGTCGATCACACAAAGACCCAACCATATACATATTCCTTTTCAGCAGAGGTTTTATATAATAGCTACTTATGTACTAATACGAGTACCTACCTAGTTGGTATTCGTTGGCTATACCTCAGAGTATATAAATACTACGTACAAGCTATACGGTGCATATAACAAGCGATAAATCAAAATGTACCTACATTTGATTTCTTTCTTCACCGTGCATGTCTTTATCTAGCTGCATTAATTAGTATCGAGATTAAAATAATTATGTATTTGCTAGCCTTCCGCCCTTCAGGTTCACCCTTGATCCCCTTAGTTAGGGGTTATATTACGAGATATCCTTTCATGGTGCACCTCTATCACGGTACAACCTCTATCTATCTAGGGTATTTCAATATTTCGGCCTCCTAATGTCAAATGTCTATGACCACTGGTTTCGGAGCATATCCAAGTTCTTTGGGTTTGGGCTGTGCGTTGTCTGTCAGTCGGTCAGTGTTGATGAATTGTTGTCTTTATAAATCACTTGCGCGGATAGTGGTGCTATTTCGGTTGTTTACAACTAAACTAATTTAGTCTCACTATATCTCTTTCTAACAAAGAACATAAGAAAAGGATGAAAGAAATTCAGTCCTGTCAAATTTATCCAATGCTAGTTTTCAACGTAAATTTAGTCGCCATCTATCGCGGTTACGTCTAAATACCCGCAAATGAAGACGGCAAAGACTAATTTGACAGCTTCAAATATGTTCTATCCTTTTTCAATAATATTTGTAAGAAAGAGATGTGATGTGACGAAATTAGTTTAGTGCGATTTACAACAGAATCGGCACCTTCCCGATTTTTTCCAATTAAAAACAATTTAATTGTAACCGCGTTCAAAGTGTAACGATTATAGTACGCCATTTTGAACTTTACAACAGATTGCTTGAATAATGACTGAGGCCAACTGGGGCAAAGATAATTTAATCTAATCTCTATGTATTTTATTTAGATCTTGTTTAATTGTCTGTCTATTACCTGTATTGATGTTAGGAACTAAACTTGAACGCGTTTGTTTTGTTATTAGAGTTTATTAGTTGCGCAGGTAATCGCTTCTCAATAAACGGGTTATGTAAAGCATTTTTTTTTATCTGACCATATAAGTAAAGATTTTTTTTTTCTTGTGGTCCCTTTTCCATCATTTTCATCTTACTTATAAATGTGCAAGTTTGTATGTTTACTTCTCAATAGTACTGTAATTACCTAAATAGAAAATACTCTGGAAAGGACAATGGATTCAAAAAACTACCTTATCCCGAGAAACTAAGGACTCCAAAGAAGTCTCTATTTGATGATCCTTACACAATGTTCTTCCAGTTTCCAGTGTAATATTTTATAAAATAAATTATTGTCTTATCTTTATTATCTAGTATCAAAAAACACCTAAATAAATAGAACTATAGTAATGTTAAATTATGTGTAATTTATTTCTAAAAATAAAATACCTACCTACTATTCACTTAAAATAACCGTGTGAATTAATAAAAAAATAATAAGCATCTAGATATTAAGACATTTTATAAAGTTATAAAGTAGGTAGGTACCTAGTTAGCTAAAAAGATAAAATCATAGTTAAGCGAAGATTTGGCCAAAGGTGGCGAAAATAATGATGTTACGAAGTTTAGGGCAACCACTTTCGTTAAAAAAATTACCTAGTCGCTTGTCTTAACAATTGTATGTATCAGATATCGCCATAAACGTGATACTTGTATTTGAAATAAAACATCAAACTCGTCCCTTATCACGTTATCAGCGCTCAGATGATTATGCGATAATGTCGTTATCATTATGTACATAATAGTATCTGTTATTTACACAAATGTGCGACCGTGCGAGTTTTATTTTGACATTTTGATCGTTCACCTTTGCAAACATATTCTGTCTGCTGTGTATAAACTAACTTCTTACTCATAAAACGTTATTTAACTAATATACATGTCATGGACGTGGGCCTCGACTGAAAACCAGCGCGAGGGTTAGTTTTTCTTACTAACCTAAGCACATTGCTGAGTCGAGACCTATTCCTGGCATCACGCAACATTGCATTTTTGTGTAGTTTTTATTGTTTGTTCTGTTTTTATATTTTTTTTTGTCATTAATGTAATGTTGTGTGTTGTCCTGAATAAATCCTTTTTCTTTCTTTCTTTCTATACTGTTCGCTTGGCTCGCGGTTAGAAATATAACAATGACATCAATTGTTATAATAGGACGCGCGGCCCTCGCGAGCACCAACGGGTTAAAGGGTCACGTAAATAACGTCACTCTATTGTCATTGTCAAATAATGTGACATTACGTGACCATTTAAACAGTATATTAGTTAAATAGCGCTTTATGAGTACAGTAGTGTAGTACCCAACTGATATGGCGCGTCGTGAATCTTCGTTCGCACAGAAAAGAAAGTAGGTATGGCCCCGAAGATTAACGAAATAATGCTTAAAACCATTGAATTATTACGCTTAGAAGCGAAGTATCGAACAAAAATCCTCGCGACTCGTAGGCCACTTGATAACCAATGTGTGCGTGAGTACCATATAATTACACTCGCTGACACGCACACAAGCGCACGAGTAATGTTGCAAGCTAAACGAAATTTTTCGGTAAAATTAACCTTCCGATACTAGTGAATGAAATTGGAAGTAAGTACCTATTCATAAAATTAATTAAATAGTTTAAAATTTTCTGCGTCTTAGATAATTTATCATAGACACAGGTTATTTATTTATTACTAGTTTAATGGTTATGTTTCATAGTACTTATGTCGGTTATTTTAACATAGTAAACCAAGACAATGTGCAAAGCTATGAACGATCGTACAATTTGTAGTAGGTATTGTTGGTAATGATAGGATTCATATATGATAGGTTGTATAGAAAAAGAAGATTAAGAAGTATGTAGGTATTTAATTATCATTATCGTATAAAAGACGAATAGCTATACATTCTTATAATATCTAACTGAATCTATATTAATTTAATATTAATATTTATAATACAATAAACCGGAAGAGTTTTTTGTTTGTTTGTTTAAACGGGTCAATCTCTGTAAAAAAAAAAAACTACCAGTCTGATTCGAAATTATTTCACTAATATGAAGCTACATTATCCCGAGTATTATAGGCTATCCCAAGACCGCGGGTGAAACCGCGGGGGGCAGCTAGTCAGTTATAATAGCTATAAGTAAAAGAAACAACTTATCGGACTCAATTACTTACTCTACTTCCTACTCTAACAAAATCAGTATCAATTACGTAAAACAACACAAACTCGCACACAAACAGCTGGCAACACTTTGCTCGAAATCTGAGTGAAGTATTTTTATTTTTGAATTTTGTTATTTTAGATGAATTACGCAATAAAATTAGTGGCTTATCTGTGGAATATTACAACAGAATTCTAATCTTTCTTCCCTGATGAATTATGACACAATTTTACTGCACAAACCGTCATATTTATTATTTTTCCGAGAGCTCCACTCACTAAAACGCCAGTCAGTACACTGACAGCGCGGCGGTCATTTGGAGCCATTATGGCTCCAATTGAATGGATTATGTTTCGCGCGTGTACTTTGTTTCTATGTGTAATAATTCAATGCTTAAAACTTACAATCAACCTTATATCACTACTATAAGGTTCATAATACACTGCAGCTGTTAGTTCCGTCTCACTCGCAAGTCACGCCCCTCCGCACGGCGCGCGCTAACATGGCGACAGCTGCCGACCAATAACGTTTCCCGCGCTTTAAAAAGGTATCTTCTGCGCAGGTACATCGGTAAGCCATATAAGTTGGGTACTACTATAAGGGGGTAAGTAAGGATTCGTGCAATTCCAAATGTTTTAGTGTCAAAACAATCCCACCAAAAACATTTTCATGTAAAATGTTGCCGCCAAGACATATGGCTCGTACTGTCAAAAAGTTATCAGATCTCATGTAGAGCCAAGCTTATAACTACATGCACTTACTATATAAGCCCTAACTTCACAACCTCTACACACCGTAGTCAAAATTGTCAAAAAAAAAAAAAAAAAAAAAAAAAAAAAAAAAAAAAAAAAAAAAAAAAAAAAAAGGCTTGGCCGTTTCGCTACCGTCACATGGGAGTAAGGTGAAAAATGTATTCACTGTTCATTGCTTTTTTGTTATTCAATAGTTCTTGTAGTATTGAAACGGCCAAGCCACAAATTTTGACTACGGTGTGTAGAGGTTGTGAAGTTAGGGCTTATATAGTAAGTGCATGTAGTTATAAGCTTGGCTCTACATTAGATCTGATAACTTTTTGACAGTACGAGCCATATGTCTTGGCGGCAACATTTTACATGAAAATGTTTTTGGTGGGATTTCACTTCTTTTTTTTTTGTTTGAAATTTCCAAGTTTTATAATTTTTTTGTTGTTTGTGTACTAATACAAGCTTAAATACCAAATTTCAGCTTTCTAGGACTTCAGGAAGTACCCTATGAGTTTTGATGATCATCAGTGAGTCAGTGACGAAATCGGGGTTTTTTAGATATCAATAAAATCTAAAGTATAAGAGCTATGTTATTGAAACTTAATATGCTTAATAAGTTCACTATTGACATCATGTTCCGAGAATTTTGTTTATCTGGTATAATCCAAATCCAAGTTATGAGGGTTCAAAAAAACGACGAAGCGCTTCGAGAAAAGGTAGGTAGTGCCCTTTCGCTTCGCTTGGCTGTCTTGGCGGGGGGCACTCCCGTGCCCCCTGATTTAATCATAAAGAATGTCACATGGCTTTACTTGGCCTTGGTACTCATTAAGTTCACTATTGGGATTATTCAAAGCTTCTTGCGTCCGCTATCCCATGGAGGGGACTTATCTAAACCGAATGGCTATTTAACATAAAAAAAAGAAAAAAATTAACACGCATCAGCTTTAAATAATAATATTAAAATCGCTTGAATGGTTAAACCGAGTTCACTGAATTACCATTAATTAAATATTACTTCTTCTTCTTTCTCCTGACTATTTATTATCCCAATTTATTTGGGGTAAAAAGTAGTAGTATCTCTGCGCCACAAAGTACAGTTGTGGGTTGTCTCTTACGTTGTGTTGCTCGCTATCATGTCATTTTGGTCGCTATTGGTGGTCGTCCACAGCCTTTCTATATTCATGACTCTTTCAGTCATATGGCCATCATCTCGCCTCATCACATGTCCGTACCAGGGAGCCAATTCTCATTCACTTGAATTCATCACTCATTCCAAATAAAGTTCGAACTCGTACTTTTTTCGAGTGAAAATCAAGTTAGGCTATTCTGAGAATTTCGAAGCCGCCATTTTCTCTTATTTTTCGAGGGCTAGCGCTCGAACTACTTCGACTGGTCGGGACCGTTCGAAACGTATTTCGAATGCGAACTATCAAACGTCAAACAGTTAGGTTGTCATTTGGAAACGTAATGACAGATAAGCCTAAGGATTTCCGTTACGCACAGAAAATATTTTGTCATATTCATTTATAATTATTATATAAAATTGATTAAATTATGAATTCCGGATATATTAGGATATAATAAGAGTAAAACGTTGTTTTAAATATTTTATATTCATTAAAATCGTTTAAATTTTAATTTAAGATATAACATTATCACGTACGTTAACAAAACGCAATTATCAAGTGAAACGAAACGCATCGTGCAATTTGTATCCATCATAATGGCAACATTTACTCCTTACATTCGAACTTATTTCGAAGGTTAGTTCGATTAGTGCCGAGAAGACAGGAATCGAAGAATTGACTTCGCCCCTCGAAATTTTACGGTAGAACTAGAACTCGTAATGCAAGTTCGATTCGAAGGTAAGTTCGAGGGAAGTGAGAATTGGGCCCCAGAGCGTAAGGGAGTTTCACTAAGTTTCTCGTGTATCTTAGCAATTTTGAAAGTACCACCACACCAGCGTAGCATCTTCATCTCTGTGGTATGGATTTTCTGTTCATCCATCTTGCTCATAGTACTCAGATCCACCACCAGATACTGAGATAGTAGCACTAAGCCTATGTCCTATATTTTTCCTAGAACGTAACTATCCACTTTTTAGGAACAGGAGTAACTGCTCCGTAGGGAATTATTTACTATAGTAATCGGGTCCATGTAACACAAATGTAACAGTAATCTTACGTCACCTACATCTAACCTTCAAATCTAAAGTATTAAAGCTACCGTTAATATATATTACAATTTCTCAATCCAAACCAGCGTATGTTGAATATAAATCAAATCAACCCATTTAAAATGCAAGCAACGAAAGTCAAACTGAAATTAATTATCAAAATGCTTAATCACGTTCCGGTGGTAGACAACCACGTAGAACTTCGTAGAATGTTACATTTGGATTTACCTACTGTTAACTATAGTACCAACATTCAAATCTATTGGTATGTACAATCGAGGAAATAAATAAATATTACATAAATAATGCTTTTTGAATTTGAATTTGAATTTAATACAATTAGTGAAATTCAACAGGTCAACGATTTTTCTTTTAAACTATCCATTGAAATGAGATATTACGCAGGCAAAATCATTTAACATAATATTATTATGTGTATTCTTTCAACATTTGAATGTATTGGTACAGTCCGTGAAAATTGCTTATGAATTTTACTAAGTGTTGTACATATTTATGTCGTCGACTGTACAGTCAGCAAATAAAATTGTCTATGATTTGAGTAAATCCAAATAGATAGATTAACACTTTTGTTACACAAACACCACATTAGTTTGGGATCAGCCGTCAGATCAGGTTGAATAAGTTCCTTGGTTTTGATTTAAAATAAAGAAAAGTTGTGGCTTATGTGACTACTTACTTGTTATTGTATTTTATTATCCATCTGTACAAATTATTGCAAATAAACGATTGTGATAATGTAAATGACAAAACATATAAATTCACGTGAACCTTGTTGAAATGTGATACGATCTAGACATTCAAAGTCATAGAATAAAGACAAGCGAATATCCAATTTCTTTGTTCAAAATACCTAGTCACATTTTATCTGTGGTTTGCAATGACGTCAAAAAGAAAGGGTTTCCTGATTTTAAAAATATTGTTAAAAACCATATATATAAATATCCTTGGACATTCCTCACACACGCACGGCCCTGATCTCAAACCGAGCAGAGTTTGTTCTATGGAAACCAGATATCTGACATTATCTGATAGGTTGTCAATGTAGGTTGCTTGTAATACACAGGCTGTCCTGTGGTAAATGGTGCAAATTATAACCCTCGAAAGCTGAGAGTATGCCCTAATATTTAAAATTGTCTGATATGGCACAATCTCAGCTTTCTATGGCCAGCATTTGGACCATTAATTACAGGACAGCCCTGTATACTCCTGTAGATATTTACAAACCATTGAACATGTTACAAACAGACACAAATGGAGTTGACACACAAATATTTGTCCTGTTTTTTATTTTGTCGTATGGCGTGGCAATCAGTATACCTACTGCCTAACTCTTCTAAAGGCTCATTTATCACTCTTAAGGCGCTGATCCCACAGAGTTCTAGAGTTCCGAGAGTTCTGAGTTCACTATAGTCTATGCGGCTAAGCGGCGCCTTTGATCACTACACACAGCGAACTCGGCGTTCCATTCTCTAAAGCTAGCAGTTGAGGTGACACGTCTGAGCTATCACTGTCAAATTTACTGAGTGACACAAGACAGAAAGGAAAATCGGTATTGTGGCCCATGAGCGGTCACTAATGAAACTAAAATAAGCCCAATGAGACGAGATAAAGAATGTAAACAAACTTTTGCTTCTTGTATGTAATAATTCCACATTTTAGTACGGGATACTAATTACATTTAATGCAACTACCTTGCAATTTCATAATATCTCCAATTATTTCTTAAATCTTCAATAGGTACTCTATAATTTTCTTCCAAATACACCACAATAAGCTTTCATATTCTTGTTAATATGTTATTGCCTAATAGCTTATTGCTGGCCGCCAATGGGAATAAGCTCCATACTTTGCTCATTTACCTTTAGAACTCTAAGACTGCTCGCTTGCTGTGTGTACAGTAGTGAACGCGGAACTCTAGAACTCTTCTCTGTGGGATCGGCGCCTTATGTTCATCTTGAAGGAATCATTCGAAGTGAAAAGTATAGATTGCCTTTTGTTTCATTCATTTATATACTGTGGCACTGAGTTAGAAAAGAACATACAGCTTCTTCAACTAAAGTTTAGTAGGGGCGCGACAACGACAGCTTGCGGTATCTAAACTACTATAAATCTGTGATAATCTTAGAATATATAAAGGACTTTTGTTTAAAAGAAGGTCTTTATATTATATTCTAAGGTGGTAATAATAAGTAAAACATGTGCTTATTTGATATACATTACTATAAAATACGTCATGCGTAGTTCTGGATGGTTGTAAACTAGAAGTTGTGACACTTTTTGACTTCTTGTGACATTATTTAACACGTGATTACCATTACCAACAGGAAATTTATCGTGACATTTGTATGATAGCCACATATTATTAACTCCCGAAGTGAGCATGTTTACCATTTTTATCATCACATTCAATGATTTTTATAGTTTTCTTTTTAAGAATAAATTCATGATTTACATTCATATTCAGTAAATGTTTTGATGTAAATTTATTTTCGACCTTACAATGTGGATGAATTAGAGATTAATTTTGAAGGTGGTGAAAACCAGGGTAAAGTGCAACGCGTCACGTCTCACGTGTTTTAGGTAAAAGTCATTTGAATTACAATTTTTTTTCTCCTATTTTATTACCTACAAAAACAATACTTATAATGGAATGAATGTTTCCTTATTTTTATCATAATCTCACCGTGATAACCGCCTTCAAATTGGATTTACACTAAAAAGTTTAAAGCGATGATAGCTCAGTGGTAGTGACGTCGGTCGGAAGGTCCCGGGTTCGAATTCTACTTTGAGCTTGAGTTTTCGTGAGAACCATAGCACGGTGCTAGGGTACTTAGTAGTACCCATCTGGCTGGCTACCACACTGATGTTGGAAATCTGTCGCCAAGCACCTATAGGTGTGTTCCGACAGCTGCACTTGAGAGCCAGTTCCTTCTAGGCTTCGTGTGCTTACCACCTTCGGCCACATCATCACTTACCCACCATGGTGAGATCGTGGTCAAAGACAGGCCTATAAACAGTAAAAAAAAGTGTAAAATAACGATATAGGTAGATCAGGGGCTCTACCGCGTAACTTTGGTGGTAATCGTAACGAACACCATTAATAAATTTCATCCAATCAGAGCCCGCGAATGGTCATCGTCGCGTCATATCGCGTGCGCGTCATTGGATGAAATAATTAATAGTGTTCGTTACGATTACCACCAAAGATACGCAATAGCCCAGCAGTTTTGAAGTAAGATTATTTGAAGTCGTGTAAAAAGACATAAGTACCGCCAGCATAGTTTAACCCGATGGTTCTCGCGAGGGACGCGCGTCCTATTATAACAATTGATTTCATTGTTATATTTTAACCGCGAGCCAAAGACTCAGTTAGTGTGCACAGACCTTTACCTGCGGTTCACACAAAATTGCATGATCATGAACTACCTACCCAGACTACCTATATCATGCCAACTTAAACAAAATAATGACAGTCTGTATAGTTGTAGTCACGTATTACAACACCGCAACACGCTTAAAAACAAAACGAGGTTCCCATGATTTTGGCGGTTTTTGCAATAAGTGGTGCCATTAAAATCTTATTTCTGTATTTTCTCTTTTTATTTCGACAGGTCGTTTTTAATGTCGTTAGCGTACCATCCTTATCTCTCAATATAACGAAAGAGGGAGATAATATACTGCTATTTATCGAGTGGATTAAAATTATCGGCCAAAACATTTAATAATAGCTAGGAAAAGCAAGGTATTCCCAATTCGTTTGTACGCATACTATGCTTTTAGAAATCTAATTGCCATTTTTAAATTTCGAATAGCATCATTATCAATCACCAATTCACCACATCAGTGACACATTAATTATTATTTTTATTTCCAAAACAATTTGAAACTTCATTTGCGATAGCAATCAGTGCCTGTCATTGATTCCCTCATTGCATTGAGTGTACCTGCCTAATTTTGTCTTTTTAATTCAACTTAAAACTGTGCAATTTTAGCTCTTGAATACCAAAGCAATGTGTAGAACGTCTTTAGGTTTGAGAAGATGCTTGGAAGAGGCAGAGTCTCAGCAGTTTCATTCTGTCCAACTGTTCAATCGAAAAAAATGTTATTTATTATCTTAGCTAATTCTCAATACCGATAGCATTAGCCAATTCAGTAACATAACACGTAGGTCGGCGTAGGTACTGATAATTTATTCTGTTTACCTACTGAACTGACTGATTGTGAATGAATTGCAGTTTACTATTTTCAGGGGTAAACTTAAGGCGCGGACTGACTACGATTTTGACAGGACTCGTTCTTCACTGGAATAGGGTTGAAAATGGTAAATCATAAATGTGTCGACTCTATGAAATGGACTGTTATTTACGGGTTTTCTTTAGATTATACAGAATATACGCATTAAATTGAATAAGTGTCCGGTTAACATTCTAATATAATCCTGTATCTTATATATTCTTAAAAATAAAATTGTTGTCATCGCTGAAAATACGGAGAATTTCGACGCGAAAGATTTTTTTAGACGTAACTTAGGATTTTTTTATTGGGAATATCAAAGCACTTTTTAATATTCTATTCGGTTAACATTTGTCTCAAAACCCTCTTCTATCCACAGTATTTTTTTGTGTTAGGTATTTCATTGCGTTACGTCATACTCGACTCTCAAAAAAACCCATTTTTGAGATTTGAGCTTAGACCCGGCCTTAAGAACGGTGTTTCGTTTTGGATAATTTATTGAATTATTAGTTTGAGACAAAAGTCAGCGGCAGCACACGGCACCGCGCACAGTCGCGGATATCGTTCATTTTGTACTGCAAAGTAAGCAGGTCCACCTTGCAAACTTCCAGTGACTTCCACACGGCAACCGCCAAATTGCGTGGAGACGCGGATTGCGGTACTCTTTATCGATACATCTGTCATGCATCTGTCTATCAAGGTAAATCGGTTGGTTCTATCCATTAAAATCCTTAAACACCACCCTTTTGCGCGGTCGATCGGTGCTGCCTCCCTCCGCTTCTCTCCGCTGCACGCACAGGGAAAATTTCCACCCATACGTTGTGCTACAGCAATCTTCATGTAGTTGGATTAATTCTGTTATCACCAAAGTTCTCCAAAAAGTGCGCCATAGTTCGGCTTCATATTTGGATACATCGTCCATTTTTTTTTTTTTTGTTTTGGGTCAGTAGCTTTTGGTATCTAAGCAGGGTGTAACAATGAAAGAGCAAACGCTGGAGATTGGTCTTTGCCGAATGTCGCCTCTAATGAGGATGATAACGAATCCAAATAGGGCACGTATATCGAGCGACGAAAATACTCGTTTAATCAGCTGGATGATTTACCCTGTATTGTTGGCGGCTTGCTGTCCTTGAAGATGCAGCTCAAGGTTTAAAGTCATAGCAATTTCATGAGCTGAATAATTCTGCCTCAGATTACAGGTAATCTGTGAATGCTGCACTCCCTTCTTCGGCAGAACGTCTGTGTTCTGCAACTGATGTTGTTATGATTTGGATGTGCTCTGCACACTTAATTATATCCAGGGTTGTAGACTGCAATGTGTTTGCGTCGGGTTGCAGCAGAGAATTGTATTTATCTTTAATACATAAAGCCAAGATGAATGTGGTCTGTCCAACTGCAAAGCTACTTTTCTTATTCAAACCTTCCACAATTTCGACAAAATGCTTCATAAACATTGAAATATACAAATATAAAATAGGCATACAACTGGATGTGCCATGTGCCTCTAATTTTTGAAACAGGATGACGTGATCCACACAGTAAAAGCTTTGACAAAATCGGTGGAGATCACGTCAACCTGTGCATCTTTCTTTATTCATATTGATAAAACATAATAAGAAAGTTCTACAAGATTAGAGAATCTATAGAGTGGCGTTCTATTGTTATGATTTGATTTTCTTTGCTTTTACATATTTTGGCCTTTCGGATTAGTATACCTAGTTGGTTAAGTTAAATACCTAAGTAGGTAGTTATTTTATTTAAATGGATTAAATTATTATGATCTTAATCGTCGTATTGTTTTTCTATGCAATTAATTCGCAAATTATGGCAATTAAATTTACACATATGTACCTAAAATAAAATATAGAAATCTAAGTGTATGTTATTCTAATGAAAGGTAACCTACCTTTAGTTCTGAAAAGTCATTCTTGTAATGATATAAAAAGTGATGTTTTCAATAGGTAATAATTTTCTTAACTATACCACAACTAGGTAGGTTAAAAAACTAACGTTTGTTGTGATTTTTAAAGCTACAGCCATACAGCACAGATGACTAAATAGTTACTACGCTACAGGCGGCAATCTCAGGAGTAGATAGGTGTGAATAAGCTATTTATACATTTTGGTAGCAAGAAGCTAAATTGATGAAGTATGAAGTAGATAAATTAGGTAGGTACCTACCTAAACCTATGCGGCTGCCACGCCGTCTTCTACCACCAGTCAATTGCGGGCTGATTGCGGAAACGGCTTGACCGACTTCGATGGAACTTTCAACAAAATGTGTCTAAGAAAATAATGATCGTTCCTGTGAAGTCCCATTGAAATTGAATGACCCGTTTCATTGATTTCCCCATTATTTTCAGGTGTCAGAAAACGCACTCTCGCGGTGGCCGAGCTGTATTTTTTGCAATTGTGTAGTAGGTACCTACTTGATTGATGCTTTAATGAAGGACATAACTCGACTGGTAAATGGGAAAAAAGCGGCTCCGACGCGATCTTTCATTGAATCTATAGAATAGTCAATTTCGTCAGCAAAACAAGGTATATGTACCATTCATAATAGGTATAAGCGGTTGATTTAAGCTGTAAATCAGAGGTTAGGAAAGATTTTGTTAACTGCAAAATCATTTAATTGTCTTTCTTACCTTATTGGCGGTGACATCTATAACTACGAACGCCAAATAGACGACCTCTTCCTCGTCGGAGCCCAACGCGGCACCGCCGAGCCCTGCAGTGCGCACGTGCAGAGCGCACACCCATCCTCCGCTGATCATCGCGCCATGCAATACGCGCATGCAACGAAACACAACACCTTCTACCAAACACAACTCGGATCTCTCACTGACCGTTCATTGACGTGAAACAAAAGTTCAGTTCCAGCGGAATTCTGTTATTCAACCTCTCTTTTCATACTCAACTTTCTAACGGGATGTAATAGTATCAAGTATTTTCGGTCGTACTACTCGAGTGGGCGGCGGCGATGTCACAGAATAAGCGAGTATAACGTCCGAAAACTCACGTTCAGTTTCCGAGTTGTTTGTGTATGTTCTTAATCGCTGCGAAGCACTTTTTAGAAACCTGACGGTTACTCAACACGAAACAAGAACTCGCGTGCGGCGCGGACGGCGTTTTACCGCTAGCCGTCTACGTAAGCCGTTTCCGCTGGTGCAGGTGAAAATCTAGAATTAACTCTCATCACATCAATAAACGAATTCTAGCCGAGCCCCGAGTCCAACGGCCACCGGTTCCGAAGAAAGAGTCAACTTTTGTATGGTGTCGACGACTCCAAATTTGAATGCTTCGATTGTCCCACACACGAATCGATTTTCACTTTGCACGCATGAATGATCACTCGATTACTAATTACGTGGTATAACAAAAGTTAAAATAAAACTGATGGAATATTTTGGAAATAAAAAAAAACGTAAAGACAGCCGAGACGAGCGTGTCCGTCGGATCGGTGGATCGACTGGCGCGGTGCCGTTCGCTTGCTCGCTTGCCCCCCTGTTGACACTGCGCAGGTAGCGCCAGGTGAGCGACGCGACGTTGCCAAACCGACCATTATCAATGATGATGAGATAGCTGCTGCTCTACCACGTCGTTTTACAATAAAACACCGTTGCCAACACAATAAAATGCGGGTTTTATACTATTCCGTGTTCGAATTTGACATTATGACGAGTCAATGGAATTGCGGAATTTATAAAGATCGAGATTGTGGAATAATGAACGTCAGCCGTCAACACAGGCAATTTTTTTTTTAAATGTTGTATGAGATAGTTGAGCCGAAGTGTAAAGCTAAATACACTGCGTGTGCGGTTTGACGACCTCGTTAATGTAATGTTAGAGAAAGTGTAAATAGTAGATTTGTTATGCGATCATGTATTTGTATCACAAATATTTGGTTGTCAGCGCAAGGTCGATGAGTCGATAATAATTGCCTACAGACAGATGCTAGGTAGGTATTACATTACATGCTGCATTTCAGCAGAAATGACAAAGCAATTTAAATTAACAAAGGCATGATACCTATTTCTTGTGTCTTCTATTTTATTTGGTTGCGTAAATTATGGAAATTAATGTCATCAGTTGATGGAGTTGTTTCTTATTTGAATCCGTGTATGAAGCAAATATCCAGTGCTTCGAATGAATCCGTGGCATTACCTAGTTCACGGAACAAGAAAGGTAGAGTAGGTCCTTCCTCGGTCGGTAGGTTTATACTTTATAGGTCGTGTAAACTCGTGTATGAAGCAAATACCTATCCAGTGCTTCGAATGAATCCGTGGCATTACCTAGTTCAAGGAACAAGATAGGTAGGGTACCTACCAACCGAGGAAGGACGATGGTTTAGGTCCTTCCTCGGTCGGTAGGTTTATACATTATGGTAGGTAGGTATAGGTAGGTCCTTCTCCTTACCTACTGAAATATTCAATTTATACCAACCATATTCAAGAAATAATTCACTCAGCATCCACAAGTAGGTAAGTTAAGGGATTTTAATTTAATTCTTGTTAGGAGGTTGTACTAGCTACCTGTGAGTGGGGTACCTACCTACTAACGTCCTACTAACAAAGCACTAGGCTACCTACCAACTTAACGACTAGCTTCTATTCAAGTAAGTTCTGCGAATCTACCCACTTTGAAGTAGGGTAAAAAGAAATACCTACCTACAGTCATTGAGCTATTATTACTAGGTAGGTATAGAGAAGCTATCATTAGCAAAGGTTATGTCCCATTTTTTTAGAGTCAACTAAAGTTCTATTTAGCTCTGTAATAATAATTAGTCGTCTAAGCAGACAGTAGAAACACGTAGCGCTATCAAAATGCTTTTAGGAGTATTTTTCTCGCAAACACCGTGATTTTCACGGCGCGGCCACAGATTTTTGTTGTTTGATTAAAGGACATACAACGCCATCTTTTGGCAAAATTTGTCAACCTTGCTTACATACAGATCTTGTAGCCGCTTTTGATAATGTGTTCTATTAGATGATTATAAGTAGGTAGAAAAAGAACAAAATAGGAGATGATAATACAATCAATCAGATAGTGGCATGATAGTGGACTATTTTTTACTGTGGATAAGTTTGTGTTTTGACCACTCGAATCACCATGTTAAGTAACGATGTAGCCGAAGCATCCGAAGGTAAGCAAATCACACAAAGCCTTTTAAGTAATTACTTTCTTCATAGGTGTCAAAGTGATCATCATTCACTATGGCCCGTCTTTTAATAATAAATTAAATATTTTCCCCTCACACTGCTTGACATCAAACCAAAAATTCATAAATGCCTACCGAAAGCCTACTAAGTACCTAGGTAAACACAACCTACAATTCATCACAAATACACACACGCACTCTTATACATAGGTACTTATATCTACACTCTCATTTTTTATTATTATTATTGTAAAATGATTGATATGAATGATTATTATTAAAAATGATTATACCCCTCCGCCACCGCGAGATACACACACACAATCCACTCACATAATTTCACCCCCTTATAAAATAAAAAAGCCCCTTATTTCTGGCATATTTACAGGATTAATATATTAATATTCTAGTAGGTGTTAATTTGCTTAGTTATCTTCAAATTAGTTGTTAATTTTGGTTTAGTTATGTACGAACCCAGATTGGGTCGCTTTTCACCCCCATAACACTATCGTAATATTTATGAAAATTCGATTTTTTTTTATTTTAAGTTTACTTGTATTTAGTTGTGCCTGTGGTTTTCCCAATGGAGTACAGCATGGGGTTCTTCAAAAAGAGTGTGAAGGGATTTCTGCAGGGTCGGCAACGCGCGAGTGATACTCCTGGTGTTGCAAGCGCCCATATATAGGCGGTAACCGCTTACCATCAGGCGGGCCGGGTCGTATGCTTGTTTGCTACCTAAGTACCTACTTAGTATAAAAAAGTTTCTGCATTGTTTTTGTCTAATTCATCAATATTAATTACTATTTGCGCCCCACCCGCGGTTTCACCCGCGTACCTTAGGGATACCCTACCGTTAAGTTTTCAAATAATCTACAGAACTTTCTTATATTTCTTTCCATAAGAACCTTCTCCAGAGTATTGGAACACTTTGAAAAAAAAGATGGATGAAATCGTGCGTGACCAAAGGAATTTTTATATATAAAGATTTATATTAAAAAAAATGAATTTTATAATTATTTGCAACGGATCAACATTGCCATTCATCGTGGCAATGCCGCCAGCCTTCTTGGCACGTTCACACAGGGCAGCGATCTGGCACAACTTTTTTACTTGTAAATATCTATTTAAGTAGTTCTGATATTTTTATAAACAGGATTTCTTTTAATTATTATTTAAGCGTTGTAAATACATATTATATTAATTATTTTTAAATTAATATTAAGATCACCTGTTGATGCTTTTTGTAAGCTTTTTGTAGTCTGTGTGATCTTAGAGGATTATGTGATAAAATTGCCCGCCAATAGGCGCTGAGAGTTGAGACACAGTTCTGCAAGATTCATTGTTCTCATCATAGCTATGATAATTATGTTTTTTATGTACAAATAAATTTATTCTTTATTCTAATTTATACAATTATTATTTCTAAAGTCTGGTGCGTCGTGCTGAAAAAGTTTTACTGTGGGATAATGTGACCAACTTACCATCAGCTAGGCGGACCGTAGTCTTGTTTAAAACCGTATATAAAACCGGCCAAGTGCGAGTCGGACTCGCACACCGAGGGTTCTGTTACCCGTGCAAACTTCCACGTAGGTACCTACCTATGTAAATAGTTCGTTCATCACGGGAATCGAGACACGAAGATTTTTCCCCTTTTTTCCGATTATGTTTTTTTTTGCGATGTTCAAAATTCAAAAAATTCAAAAATTATGATTACGTTGATTTAGTAGTTTGATTTTTTAACTAGGTACTCCAAGGGATTGCAGACTTGCGTATTTGATATTAATTTCATGTTGATACCTCCGCGCGTTTCTGGGAAAAAGGGTCTTGACACACGGACAGAAAACAAAGTGATCCTATAAGGGTTCCGTATTTTTTTTCTTTTGAGGTATGAGAACCAATAACACTATTAGGGCAATTTTGATTTGAATTTGAATTTTGTCAGCCTACATGTCTGTACTGTGAACCAAAAAGGACCGCGCCTTGAAAGACAAGGAGAGAAACCCTCAGATCATTACGATCATCATTAGCCTGTATAGTGGGATCTATTACCTTAGTAAAAAAGTAATTTAAAAAAATTAAATCGTCTTCAAAATATACTAAAAAGTATAAAATAACTCTAATCTGACACTGAATGGAAGTCAGCGAAAGAGTTCGACCATTAAAAACATTTCGCTGACTTCAAATCAGTGTCAGATATACTTTTTAGTATATTTTGAAGACGATTTAATTTTTTTAAATTATTTTTTTATTTCCTCATTTTTAGTTTTTCTTAAATAAATTAGAATTTAACCAAGGTTTTGAGATGTTTTTTCTTTGACGCCACACCCGTAGCTCGCATAAGCCAGGGCGTCACACATATTTGTCCATATCTTGAAAACTACTGAATAATTTTATGATTTTAATATGACCAAGGTTTTGAGATGTTATTCCTTTGACACCACACACTTAGCTCGTATCAATAAAACAGGCCGTCACACATATATGTCCATATCTTGAAAACTACTAAACCGATTTGGATGAAACTTGCACTGTTCCCTAAGTTGAAGTAAATGTAAACCAAAAAAAATAATGGTTACAATCCGACTAATATCTTCGGAGATATGCGTGGACAAACATGAAATTTTGTATATTTGTTTGGAAGCCCTAATAGATTATCATATGTGAATATTATGTGAGTATTATAATTCCAGTAATATTACATACATACGTGTCGAATTGATAATCTCCTTTTTTTTGAAGTCGATTAAAAAGGTAATCAAAATCATCTTTCAGCCCATTGGGTTGATGATGAAAACGCGATAACCTCATCACGTCAACTGGAAAAAAAAACCTGAGTTATAGGAGATTTTCCAAGTGAAACGGAAACCTACGTCCCTGTCGAATAGTTTTATACCAGGAATTAAACATGAGTAGTTTATCTTCATACAATGGTACCGAACGCGGCTCTGTGTGCGTGCAAGAGCACGTCCTACTCGTCTTTATGACTTTATACCAACTTTATACCCTATATTCTTTCCATTTATTCCCTTCGAACATTTTAGGTCATGAACTCTGTCAATTGACTTGCAAATTTCTAGTAACATATTCCTAGTAACACTTTATTATTCTTGTACAGCCAAACCAAATTCGAGGAATTATTACTTAATTTGGGCGGTATCAGTAAACTCGAATCCCAAGTGACTTGAAAATTGCCGTGATATGCCGAAGTTCGGTGACTAACTATAAGTAATATCAGTTTGTAATCAATCAGTTCAGGACAATTTAAATATAGTATTGACGCCATTTTTTAATTATATTTCGACCTTGTCTAAATAAACTAAAATACAACAGCTGTCTCATCACTTGATCCAACATTTAATTTATGGCAAAAGCCACTAAAAACTAGTTCTTCATAATTAATTATATTCTTGACTTAAGATAATAATCACGAAACAAATTTAATGTTATGAAGGTTATTCTATACATTTAAGTGTAGGTCAAACGTATCTAAGTACCTACCTATGAACAGTAATTAACACTTTTTCTACGTATTATTCAGCGACCCCGGGCGTCTCTTGCATACGACATCGGGAGTTCAATGCCGTGACATTTTTTTGTTTCATAAATACGTTTGTACTATACTTTAAAATTACATTAAATTATAAGTGTTTGTACTAACTATTATAAGTAGTATTACATATTTTTTATGTTTCATATTTTTTATATAATAATTATCTTTTTGGGCCACATTTTGCGCAATATTAGGTAAGGTATCATAAGCAGGAATTATGTTTTTGATCCACCATAATGTTTTATTTACTTAATAGTGTAATAAGTACCAAGATATTCTAACAGAGTATCTACATAAAGGATCTTATGACTGTTGGCTACTAATAAAATTGGTCCGGGGTGTTCACAAATTCTGTAAACAATTCGGTGCGAGAAATCTATTCCCGCGCACGCGCCGCCCCCGTCATCTCTTGCATCTGATTGGCGCGCTCATTATAAAATCCAAGATGGACGCCCATTCGCTCAGATTACCGACACAATATGTGACACATTCCAGCTACTGAATGACCTATTTTATATACTTGCCTTATGCAATACAATCAATGTCGATCGACATTAGGTATTTAAATATTGATTTGATTACGTCATTAATTACGGCGGATATTGCCTGTTAGCTGAGGACAGAAATATTATCTAGGTACCTAGGTAGCTGTACGTTCCACGTATAAAAAAATCATGTTAGACATTCATGCGTACACATTTAGACTTTTTTGTCTATGTCAGGAATCTAAATCCAAGCCTGCAAATTAAATAGTGAGTGATGTTGTTATAATAACGTAATTTTTGTTTTTAATTACCCTTCTATTTTTTAATTCGTAGACGCCATATTAAAATAACATCCCCATGTATGACACTCCCACAATTAAGACGAATCTAACGACACTTTATAATATGTTTAAATCTATCAAGCCGTTTAGGCTGCAAAGCGTGCCAAAAGAAATAGACAAACATACATAACTTACATACATGTACTCGTATGTATTATACACTCGAAAAACGTAACCCTCTTTCCTGGTCAGTCGGGTATACATACATACATACATACACCCGAAAAACATAACCCTCCTTCCGTGTCAGTTTGGTAAAAAGTCATGTAGGCATCATGTAGGGTACATAAATCTATTGCAGACTTGCAATTTCACCCTACGATTACAACCTAAGTAAAACCACAGAATAATAAATAAGTAGTAGGTACAACAAAAACCATAGGCGTTATGGTTATTGCAGCATTATTTTTTTACAAACTTATATTTTTATCTTGCGCCCTTTATTTCCGTATTCCGAGCAATGCTGCATTATAATAGCATTAATAAAAATTAATCTACATTTCGGCGATGCATGAACTAACCGGTCCGTCGCCCTTACAAGCCTCGATACGCCTCAGGTGGTACGCATTTATGGTTACAAGCTTATAATGCGCAACTTTTTATTGGAATACATAGCTTTAAATATTTTCAAGAATATAATAAATTCAGTAGGTACACCTATCTGACCCTGCAGTGCAGGTATATCTTATCGTTATCATATAATTTTGAACATAATTTTGAAGCGGCTGGCTATGAAACTCATTTGAATCAAAGAAAACCTATAGCCTCCCAGGAGATCCCAGAATGCCGCCGGCCATTACTTATTTTCTGACCGACCATTTGCATTATCATAATGCCCTCGCTTCTATACTCCAGCGACGGGATATTTGGCTGCGGTGCTACGATTGGTCAGGCTGCTTGCAAAAAGATTGAAATAGTTCTCTGAGTATCATAATTATTATAAAAATCAGCTCTCAGAATTTAAGAAAAGTATGTAATGTACATAACATACCTTTAAAATACACTCTATATACAGGTCGTTATTTTGGTCACCAAAGAGCGACTCAGGGTCGATAATACAAATGATAATAGTGCTAAAAAAATATAATATAAATACTTTATTTTTTTTAATAATAAAAATAATTTTTTTTTTTTGAAAATCATGTAATAAGCTAAAGTGTAGACATAATACTCAACGGGAGTACGAGGGAGTAAAGGGGTGGGGCGATGGCGGCTTGCGCCTAACTCTAGTCTGTGCACGTGCCTAGTAACCATACTTTGCGTCCATTTTTGGGAATATATATTTTGTACTACCGCTCCTGGGTCGCTTGTCGCCGACCAAAACAACAACCTGTATATAGAAAATTTCCTCAAGCCTGCCGCTGCTTCCGATTAACGGCAAGGTTCCCAGAAGGCTGGTAGCATTTCCTCTTTGGATAGCCAAGCTGACGCGTTGGCGGAAAAAGCTCCCCGCCCGCTGCTCTCCGGAGGTCTCGATCAGTTTTGATGACAAGGTGCGAGCAAAACGGCGAGCGTCGGACCCCGGTCCCATGGTCTCGACCGCAAAAGGCACAAAAATATAATTGGGTCTAATCCAATCGACGCGTATTTTTTGAATTTAGAATTTCCGCACTGGTCACAGCCAGTCTGTCGCGACTTAGAAGAAGAAAAAAATCAATGAAACGTAGCAGAACTATTATGGCGCCCTCTCATTTCCGTAGTCTGTCTCGCTCTATGATTAAACGTCATCTGTCACTTGTTGTTTCCCTCCAGTTTTATATAAATGTTTGAGAAGTTCAGAATATTATATTATACTTATTACAGAATATTATACAGGATAGTAGTTAATTTTATTGCTAAGTAGAAGTGAGAAAGTCGAAAGTGTGTTTAAAAAGTAGAAAGAATGAAGTATAGAAAATGCGAAGTGTGCGGATTAAGATCGGAATGTTCCTTTCCGATGAGATGGTAAAAAACGTGATTTTATGGCCAAATTTCCACTGGATGCAGTTCGGTCAGTAAAATATCATTGAGTTCTATAATTCCTTTAATAAAAACATCTTAATATTATCTTAATCTAGAAAATACCATAATAATATTTTAGAAAATAGTGTTGTGCAATATTTATTATCGAATTCGATATCGATATTTTTATATTTTTAGGTGCCGAAAATGGGTGAAAATGACAGGCAACGAGGACTTGGCATACATTCCACTTACACCCACTTACCCATTTTAAGTGTATTCCGAACCAGTGGTAGTGTCAACTGTATCGTTCATAAGTGCCTTATCAGGGCCTAAACTTGATAATTTACTTTTTATTTTGATTTGCATTTCATAAAACGTCTAGTTGCAAATTTTATGTAGTTTTAATTAAACGCCAACCACAAACCTTACTGTATATATTATATGGTATATTATATTTTTATACAACAGTAATAATCTGAACAAAGTACCACTGGTTTTGTTTTGGTAGTGCTAAAACAAAATCAGAGGATCTTAAATATCTATATTAATATATATATATCGATATCGATATATATATATCGATATCGATAGATTTAAATATCTACTAAGAGCGCATCTCTATTCCGTTCTAAGGTTGGTAGTACTGATTGTTATCATACGTTATTCTCATTGTGGCTTTTTTTGGTAGCCACGTTGATTTTTATCATTTTTATCTTGCTCTATGGAGTCCCGTCTCTTCTTACGTAGTTATTGAATACTCTTTGGTCACAGCTGCCCCTGGAGCTCTACAAGTTGCCGGTAAGTGAGATGGCACGAGTGTATCGACACATGTGGCATCCCACACCAGCGACTTGCCGACACTCCAATATGTATATGATACCTACCTAAATAACAACTAAATAAGTAAATAAAGACATAACTTTCATGCCTGGTATCTGTAAATTGGCCGACGGGACAAGTTAGCAGGTATTCAATATTCATACGTTTGAAGTACGTACTAACAATTCTCAATTCTATATCTTTTGTCCGTCAGAAAATAAGGAAGGTGCTGGCGGACCTGGGATCTGGATCTACTACATAGGGGCTTAGATTGCCCGACGATCATCGTAGCGTTCAGTAACTTCATTTGTGGAATTGATACTTTTTGTTCACTTATTCAGTAAAATATTCAGCTTTACGGTGTTTAGAGGAATGTTCAAATATGGCTCGTAATCAAGAATCTTATATATTAAGATTCTTGCTCGTAATATACAAAACAATTTCAAAACACATGTGCCAAATGAACTACATACTACGGTCGCGAATCACTGAAATATTTAACCATGTTGTTCTATGACGGCATAAAAAAACTTGGAAATATTCAAATTTCCCGTCTCATGCTTCCTTGATTGTGACTTGGGGTAGGGTCATTGCGCTGGTTTGCCGTCCAGTACCACTTTTCGTCCATATGACTGAGGTACTACAAACACATGCGTAAAATTTGAATACAAACGTACCTTCCCGCGCAAGTTTGGACTTTTTGCGATCCATAATGTCTAGGCAACAGTTCTATCAACATGAAAATGTGATTTGACGAGTAGTGACTTCAAAAATATTAACGTCAGTGACCGCTTCGCATCCCTGCCTTGCAGAAGTCAACGCGCCTAAAAAAAATTATACCGGTAGGAAAAGTTCATGGTAAGTTTAATAACTGTTTTAGCTAGTTTATGTAATGTTTTTGGCAAGTATGTCTATTTAACACCATATTTAACACAAATTTAAGTGTTTATTATAGTTTTTTTTATGGAAATCTTAGTAAAATTTAGTGGACTAATACTAGCATACCAATTTAGCAAAATATTTGGTTTTCGTCCACGTGGACGGAAACCCAAATAGCTATGTGAATATTTGTAATGGTCATTTTACTTCAACGGACCTATAAAATAATAAATTATCTCTCAATAATGATCTTTATTGCAATGAGTTTAGACATTTTAGTTTCCGTCCACTCCTTTGTCAGTGTTGCGGGAATAAAAAATATTTATAGGACGTGGACGAAAACTAAAAAAAGCGTTTAATGTGGTGTTAGTTTTCGTCCATGAACGAGCACTCGGGTGGACGGAAATTAAAAAAAAGATATTCTTTTGCATTATTTTTCGTCCATAGACATATTATTTGTATACTAGCTGTTCCCCTGCGGTTTCACCCGCGTCCCCAGGATAAAAAGTAGCCTTGTCATTTTAAAAACTTACTTTAAACCTAGAAAGAAAACCGCCGCGTACACGGAAGATTCCTTAATAAAGGCTCTAACTGCAATTTGGGAAAATAAGGCGTACAAGTGTAGCAAAAGCTTAGGGAAGATGGCAACTGTATTCCAAGCAGAAACATACGCCATAATAATCTGTGCTCAGGAGAATATAGATAGAGGAACCAAAATAAATCCATCTATATTCTCAGTGACAGTCAGGCTGCAATCAAAGCCATGGCATCCTACAAAGTGGACTCCAGACTTATTCTGGATGCTGTCTAAACACTAAATAGGCTTGGGAAGCATAACAGGGTAAGACTGATGTGGGTCCTTTGGCACAAAGGAATCCATGGTAACGAAGTGGCAGATGAACTGGCAAGAGAGGGCTCAGCAAATGACTTTGTGGGTCCAGAACCATGTGTAGGCATATCGACGTGTCTCGTAAAGGCCACATTTAGGGAGTTTGCAGATCAAAGACAACGAACACATTGGCTGTCTAACAGGTCTACAACACTCCAAGAAATTCCTAGGCTCTAATTTCAAAGCCCGGGAATGCATTTGGAATATGAGCAGGGGGCAAATCCGCTACCTGCTTGGGGCCTTTACTGGGCACTTTGGAACCAACGACATGCTCATGAAGATGGTTCTAACCGCGACACCCATGTGAAGGTTGTGTGGGGAACATACGGAACGCATGGAGCACCTTCTGTGCATGCGATGCACTGGCTGGTAAGCGAATGAGTCTACTAGGGATCGGATATCCAAAACCAGAAGACTATAGGCTCATATCTCCTAGCCTAGTTGTAAAACTCATGAAAAGAGTTTTCAACAAGACTGGGGAGGAGTAAGGTATCTAGGGGACCACAATAGATCCCAATGGGTCGAAGTGTCTGAGCTATTTCTCGACCCCTCTATAAGATAAGATAAGATTGGGCTCCAGTGCCTACCCTCCTTCTCTGTCATCAGTACCTGAAAATCATATATGGTCTAAGTTCATCTCAAGACAAGTCCTACATCCCCAAACACGGCTAGAATACGTTGCTACGCTATAGAGTCCCAGTTCCTACCCTCCTACTCCATCATCAGACCTTTAAAACCATATATGGTCAAAAAATCACCATACAATTCCAACGACCCCAAACACGGCCAGGATACGTTGCTCCACTATGGAGTTCCAGTGCCTATACTCCTACTCCATCATCAGACCCTGAAAACCATGCATGATTAATGTTCATCTAACGACAATTTCAATGACTTCAAACACGGCTACGATACGTTGTTCCACTATTGAGTTGCTGTGCTTGTGCTGTGGTTGTCATTGTAATATGCATGATTGATTTATTTTCTTAATTTCTTTAATCATAGCTAATAAAAGAAATAAAAAGAGAAAAATGACAATAAGGCTATTAAATAGTAGATATATTACGTTGTTGATTAAATAAAAGTATATTATAATTGCTTTTTAACTTGATAATTCACCTGCACTCCTTTTTCTACATAGTGGTCGAAATCTAGCTCACACTAGGACGAAAACCAATTTTTTTGGACGAAAACTAGCAAAAACCCTACTTTTGATAAAATATTTTTTTATAAAAAGAGATGTGAAAATGATTTATTTTCTCTTAACATTAACCTAAAGAAGACTAATTAAGCACACACAAAAAATATAATACATTTAAGTAAGGGTACTTCAAGATATTCATTTCGGATCACAAAGCTGGCAACTCCGATAATTGGACGAAAACCAGCGCAATGACCCTACATTCTGAATTGGATAATATCGCTCACCTTGCTCACAGCAATAATTTGCGTACCGAGTTAGGGTACATTCCGAATTAAATAATATCGCTCAGTGCTCACAGCAATAATTTGCGTACCGAGTTTTTTTTTTTTTTTTTTTTTTTTTTTTTTTTTCTTTGGCAATCGTCTTGGTCAGACATTTCTGCCAGTGTCAATGTAGATAAAAACGAGGAAACGGAATAAAACAGAAAAATATGCCTAACTTCGGAAATTTGGAAGGAACAAGGAGATCAGGAAAGTAAGTGATTAATAGGATTAGAAAAGATTTAGGGTGTGAAAAAGATAGATGTTACACTTTAATATTATTACATAAAATAAAGGAGGATATAATATTATAAATATCATTAGAATTATAAGACAGTAAGGATGAGATGTTTAATGGGAATGGAACATGGAGGGATATTAAACTTTCTAAAAAAGTAGATCGGTCATAAAGTTGGCAAGCAAAGAAGATGTGGTTAAGGTCACCCACATCGTCACCACATACACAATTAGGATTGTCCACAATGTGCAGTTTAGTTAGATGAGCTGGAGTACACACGTGACCCAAACGCATACGAACAATAATTGAAGTTGAAACTTTACAAAGATTCACCCGGAAGAACCAAGGTTTATTAGGGATGAACGGTTGAATATTAAAATAGTGTCGACCCTTGCCACTTGCCCAAAGCTTATTCCAAGATTCTTGGAGATAAGCTCTAGGCAAAGCAGCAAGGTCATGACAATAATTTTGGTAAGGGAATAAGTCCCCACACTCTACAGCCTGATTGGCAAGCTCATCGGCCTTTTCATTACCTGTAATACTATTATGGCCAGGTACCCAACACAGATTGACTAAAAAACCTTTATCAAAACATTTGTAAAGGAGATCTCTAACTTGAAGGATTACAGGATATTGAAATTTTGATGTAAATGGAAATCTATTTATAGTTTGAAGGACGCTTAAGGCATCCGTAAAAATTACCGTTTTTTTAAGTTTCATAAGAAGTATATACTCTACAGCTTTAAGGATACCAAAACATTCACCCGTAAATACCGATGTTTCTGGTGGTAATTTAATTTTTTGGACAATATTATACTGACTATGGTATACACCTATACCAACATACCCACTAGAAGAATGCTTGGAAGCATCACTATAAATGCAGTGTGATTCTGGAAAATTGTTAAGTAATTCAGAATTGAAATTAGCGTTTGCATTGTTATCATTTTTCTGTACATTAAAGTTATAGCAGATATTAGGAGAAAAAATTAAAGCTTTATATTGACAGTTAAACAAAGGGAGACGGTTTGTACGATGAATAGGTGCTACAATTGCAACAACTTTTTTATAACTATTAACAAGACATGGGGGAGATTTATGTTGCCAATACGATGATGAAGTTAAAGATTCAACAAGAGATTTAAGTTTAGGAATAAGAGGATGGTTATTAAACTGCAAGGCACGAAATATAAATTTGTCTGATAAAAATTGGCGCCTCAAAAATAGAGGAGGATCACAGCATTCAACTTGCAAAGCATTGATAGGGCTAGACTTCATTGAACCAGTTATAATTCTTAAGGCTTTTGATTGGATACTATCTAATTTCTTGAATCCAGCCACGCTACCAGGTATCAATAAGAATGTCCCATAATCAAGAATACTTCTTATTAGAGCATTATATATAAGCTTCAAAGAAAAGGGATGTGCGCCCCACCAAACACCAGACAGACATCTAAGCATATTTAGAAGGCGTTCACACTTGGACACTACATAATCACAATGTGGTAGACCAGTGAGTTTTGAATCCAGAACCAATCCTAAAAATTTGACTTGACTTTTGACTGGAATAGTTTCATCATCATATGATATGTTTATTGGAGGTGGCATACGCTTTCTCGTAAACAAAACTGCAGTACTCTTCGAAGTCGATAAGTTTAAACCATTTTTATCTAACCAGATTTTTAAATGTTTTAGTGCTAAAGATAAGTGTGAATTAGCAATATTAATTGATGGATCAGAAAAATATAAAAGTAAATCATCAGCATATTGTAATACGCTCACTGAATTATTAAGAGAAGATTCTAGGTCATATGTGTAAATGTTATAAAGAAGGGGACTCAATACTGACCCTTGAGGGAGACCTTTCCATAGTGATCTTTGAGTCTTACTAGAATTATTATTATAAGAGTCTAAAGTAATAACTCTTTCACACAGAATATTCATTATGAAATTTGTGAGCATCTCTGGAACCTTTAGTTTACGTAATTTGTCCCTCAGGACAAGTAAAAGTACACAGTCATAAGCTGAGCTTATATCAAGAAATACTGCCAGAATTGAATCATTACGAGAAAAAGCTAAGCGAATATCAGTGGTAAATATACTGATGCTGTCAATTGTGCTTCTACCCTTTCTAAAACCAAATTGACTATCAGCTAGCAAGTCTTTACTCTCAATAAACCATTCCAAACGGTTTTTAATTAAATGTTCAGTAATTTTTAATAATACTGAAGATAACGCTATTGGTCGATATGATGAAACATTAGATGGTATTTTATTCGGTTTTAATATTGGCAACACTAGTTGCGTTTTCCATGCCGAAGGAATAATACCGGAACACATTGCAGAATTAATAATATTTAAATAATAAGTAAGAGCCTGATCACCTAAATTCGTTAAAAAGGAATATGGAATACCATCTTCTCCTGGAGCCGAATCTTTTACAACTGAGAGTACTCCTTTCAATTCACTTAACGAAAATAAAGTGTCAAGATCTGTATGGAAATCTGCAGATGATGAAGATATTACTAGATCTTTTTGTGGAGCACACTGAGGAGCCAGATGATCCAAGAATTCTTCAGCAAGTGAAGGTGGAATAAAAGGAGCACTACCAGTATTCAGTGAAGATTTAAATCGTCGTATATTACTCCAGACAGTAGATGCTTTTGTATCAGGAGAAATTGAGGAACAGAATCTTCTCCAACTATCAAATTTCTTTTTTTTAAATAATTTCTTTGTATTATTAATTGTATTTGAAAGTGCTTGAAAATTTTCTGTGGTCATACAGTTACAATAAATTTTTTCAGCTTCTTTTCGTTTTTTAATGGCCTCTGTACAGTCACTATCCCACCAAGGCGGGGAAGGAATATTATTAGTAACTGCATTTTTTAAGGGAAAGATCTCCTCAGCTGATTCAACAATTGCCTTTGTCAAAGCATCTGAACAAACTGTCTCACCATGTAGAATACTTGGGAAAGATGAGACCTTATTCTCTACTGTGAATTTAAATTTATCCCAGTCAGCATCTGAAAGTCTATATTTTAAGCGTGGGTTTCTTTGCAGTTTCTTTGGTTTACTATCAGGAAATGAAATAATAATAGGAAAATGGTCACTACCAAATGTTGAAGACATTGTATACCAGGACAATGAGGCTGCCAAATTAGGAGTGCAAATAGACAAATCTATAGCACTTATACCTTCATTAGGTCCAGTGCGACGTGTTGCAGAACCATTATTCAATATGCAAAGGTTATTTGAATCTACTATTTCTAACAAATCTTCTCCATGACAATTATTTTTAGAGCTTCCCCATGAACAATGTTGAGAGTTAAAATCTCCCAACAGCATAAAGGGTTTTGGAAGAGAAGAAATAATGTGGTTAATTTCAGTGAAAATAGTAGGGGAGGGATGAGGGATGTAAATAGAAACAACACAAATATTATTAATCATGGCAGCTATTATTGAAAAGTTATCACTATGAGGAGGAAGAGGAAAAGAAGAATATGGATAAATATTTTTGATGAGTATAGCTACCCCGCCATACCCATCTACTCTGTCTTCTCTGAGACAGCTATATTCAGGGATTTTAAAATTATAATCACATTTAAGCCAAGTTTCAGATAAAACAATGACAAATGGCTCAAATTTATTAATAAGGTAAATTAAGTCACTTTTTTTATTAATTATGCTTCGGCAGTTCCATTGTATTAGGTGTCTGTGATCCATTAAGGAGTAGATTCTTAAAAATTTCAAGTAAAGGGGCAACGTGGGACGGTATAATGGAAGATTGGGAGAGGATATCGATCAAGGATATGATTATGTCATTAATGGAGGGATCAGTAGTAGTGTCTTTTTTAAGTGCACAACCATTATTGATTGGAGAAGGAACATTATAGTCTTTGGTTAACTGTTCATGAGCAGCGCGATCATAACCATTGGATGAATGTATATTATGTGAATGAGTGCGAGGTTGGAGAAATACTGTTTTTTTATAAGATGTCTTCAATGGTTGATTGTGAGAAGAAGAATTTTGAGAAGGTTTATTAGGGTTGGTAATGAGAACATCAGAAAATAATTTTGAGACAGGAGGGTGGAATTTAATAGCTTCAAAATATGAAATACAACTTTCAGCCATTGAAGATTTGATTCTCTTTTGACGTTCAAATTCAGGACATGTTTTACTAGTTGCATAATGTAGTCCCTCACACATGCAACATGAGGGATTTTCAACCGTGCATGAGTCACCAGAGTGATCCTGCCCACATTTAAAACACTTAGGTTTAGACCTACACTGTAATCTTGTATGTCCATATCTGCAGCAATTGAAGCATTGTATTGTTGGATATGAATATAATTCTACAGAAAGTGAGTTATAGCACATAAAAATTCGCTTAGGTAAGACTTGCCCATCAAAAGTTAGTACAACTGTTTGAGAAGGCTTCCATACTGGAGAACCCTCTATCATTACTTTAAAGTTCAGACGTCTTACTTTTAGGATCTTGCCACAACCTATCGGTACAGATATATTTTCAGTTACCTCTTCAGGTGACCAATCAGCCGGAACACCACGAACAACACCCATTCTTGTAACATTAAATGAAGGAATAAAAGCCTTAAGTTTATTTAATTCCAAACTATTATGAGTAAGGAAAGAGTTTGCATCTGTGTAATCCGAAAAAGATAGAGATACCCTGTTACGGCCTATTCTTTTTACACTACCATTTATAATGTTGTTAACTTTATTTTTTTTCAAATAATTTCCAAATGTAACAGGGTGGAGTGTGGTACCATCATTAAGAGAAGCCTGAATTTTTTGTACATGAACAACAAATGGGGCAACATCTGTAGTTGTATATTGAGTTCTACCGACTGAAATTGTTTGAGAGGCTGTCATAGGGGTAGGAGGTATGGCATCAATTGGCTTATGTAAAATTGAAATTGGTTGTGAGGATGAAATAGGGGGAGTAGGATCTGTACAGCTTTGTATAGTTTCAATTTGTTTATCTTTTTTTTCATCATTAGATATGCATTGACAATCTTGTGGGTTTACTAAAGTACTGCCTTTGCTCTTCCTCTTTTTTTTATTGCAATGCTTGCAAACTCTGTGCAGTCTACTGCGTTTCAAAATACGTTGGGTAATAGATCCATCAGTGTCCATTCCAGATGAATTATTTATTGTAACATAGTAACCCGCTACCGGGGGGCCTAAGCCCCCCGGGTCGGGGGGCTCAGACATGAAAAACAAGAAGACTTGAGAAAAAAAACTTACCTATATAACAGCAATATATGAGATTTATATACGAAAAAAATTAATAATACTAAACACTACATATACTACACTATATATACACTACTTAACTGATCTTAGAACGAATAAAATTTAATAAAATTATCAAAGAAATTTATAAACACTCCCGCTAATTCGACCGTTTCCCGCGCTTTTTTCGCGTACCGAGTTAGATATCACGTTAATGACAGCTGAGAACTGTCAACAATTCGGAATGCCCGTTATCGTTATTTAATTAAAAATAAAAAGTATCTTTGCCAAATAGAAAACCAAGAATCTTATTAGACTTTTTGCCGAAAACACAATAATTAACCGTCACTTTTGACAGCGCTCACGGTGATATCAGTACCCCTAGACAAAGTACTTTTCGTTGCGTTTGCGCGAATAGAAACGCTACAAAACACTGACAGAAAATTTCTTATAGTATGCGGCCGGCCTTAATACTAAATGTCTGTGGTAAAACGTGACTTTTATGACTTTATGGACGGTGACTGTGGACTGTTGTGAAAGTGATTTAATGTAACTAGAAATTATAATATAACTCGACACTGGCAGAAATAATAGTCGTAACACATGTTCCGACCGTCGGACTCCTAGGAGGCATGGCGTCCTGCCGTCCGAGCATGCGTAGTGCGGCAGGACCAATTATTATTAATACTGGTCGGCTCGCCCTCAGATTAGTCGGTATCGACGTAGGAATTAAGTAGGTAGGTAAGTAGGAGTCCGACCGTCGGAAGGTGTGTTACGGCCTTAAATCCTAATTTGGATATGGTTGCCAAACTTAAAAGAAGAAGAAGAATATTATTCGGTATGGCAACTCAGCATAGTGACAGGTGTTTACGCGCCAAACAACAATGGTTGCTTGTCCCAACGTTTGATAAAAGTTAATTTTACAAGTTTTTGTATTCGTTTTGCAGACTATTTAATTAATTGACAACGTGAAATTACTTTAATATACATTGTTTCTCATATTAAACGCCATAATGACTTATTACTTGCATGTGATAGACAAAACTGTGTCAAGTAAGCTGTTGTAGACACCACGCTATTTGACTTTGATTCGTGTTTTATTATTGAAAATGAGTGCTGTAAACATGTCTGTGACGACACCGAGGCGTTCCTCGCGTAATCCGCACAACCAGACACCGAAAATGTCTGAACGAAAGAAGAGTTTATTCCAAGGTGGATCGGAGGGCCCATCGGAGTCTTTGACGAAACACCGTCGCCTGCCTGTGGTAGACAGTGAGAGCGACAGTGAGGATTGTGACCTAGGCATCATTAGCACGCTGGACTCTAGTTCTGGTGATGAGAACGACCAAGGCTTGCCAAGGACCCCTGAAAGGACGCTGTGGCGTGAGTATTGTTTTCAAGATGATACTGTAGCATGTAAACATCCACAGAAGTACTTGGGACCCAGTGATCAAGAATATTATTGTTTTCACGAGGCAATTTCACTTGTCTATTCCATTCACAATAAGAATACACACAAGACCTTGAATGGAGCATGTCATACTTATCTACTATTTCCTTGATCAAAGTATAACCTTTTACAAAACTTGGAATGCTTGGTTGTTTGTATGATCCTGAAGACAATATTCTATATTTAAATATGTTCTTAAGTATATAGAATGGAATATACATAATTATGTAGAGACAGTTGTGCTGTTTATCATTCTATCTTGTCACTGATCACTTGTCTGCCATTCGGGGTTAGCACTGTGCAGCTAATTAGTTCATCTTTTGGCTGAATGCCATATAAAATAATGAAGATGCAGAAGGATTTTATTAAATCAAGTCTCATGTTTTGTCACAATTTTTTTTATTAGTAAAGTTCCATGGCCTTCTACCTATGCATTTTCTTTAAACTGTTCAGATGAGACCATACCTGCATGCTAAAAGAACACTCGATCTACAACACATTTACAGAACAAATAAGTCAAACACAGAAGTAAAATAATACATTCTGAGAGAAAAGATATTCATTTCAATTCAATATTTAAGGCTTTTGCGGAAATGCCACCACAACTTTGCCAATGTCACGTGAAATCAAAACCATGAGATGATTAAAATACGGAACAAATAAAGTTAAAAAAACCCACATAACCAAATATTATATTTATTATAAACGGAACCAACGTTTGCTTCTTCTATTCATCACTTCTGGCATTCACATTCTCATATCCTGCTCTTTCTTATTACAACATAATTACACTGAATTAAAAAAAAGTTGTTGAACTCAGATTGTACTACTAGAGTACCCTAGTAACACATAAAAACGAGTTGTGTATGTGTATTTGCTAGACAATCTTGAGTTAAAAACTATGAGGGCAGTTCACCAGTCTCAAAACAATAATTTTTTTCACATGGACTGACATTGATATTTCACTTCACTTCTAAATGACTAAAATATATTATTAAAAGTAATCCCTTTAGGCAAGGGTCTGAAAATACTGGCAGCATTCCCCCTTTGAATAGCTAGACTAATTCTTTGTCCGAGGTAGCTGCTCTTCAGTCTCCTGTGATGTTGACTAACTTTGCTTAATTAAGTTTTTTTTTTTCAATGTTATTGTTGTCATAATGGACCCATAAACAACAAGATCTTAATGTGAATAACCTAGGCACTTAAGGATAATGTAGCTTCCTTTTGGGGAGAGATTTTCAAAATCAGATCAGTCCTTCTGGAGATACCTCCTACATCCAAACTAACTCTTTATAATCTAAGTAAAAATCAGGTAGGTACACTACACACAATAGCCCATGATTAGCATTTCTTCTAATGTTAAATGTGACCATTTTGATTTGGATAAATATTGGAACAAAGATAACCTGAAAACTTAATTTTATCCCACAGAAACAGATCAAAGCAGAAGCTAGTTTCGGCATTTTTTTCTATGTGCAAGATAAAGGATATGGCCCAAAAAGAACCCAGGCCCTTAAAAGTTTTGTATCTCAGATTTTAGAGGATCTCAAATTTTAGAACTATAACTCAACAACCTCTCTGTACAACCTCTCTGTCAGATGGCTAACATTCTTTTTTTTGCTCATAAAGTTTTGTAGGAGTTCTTATTAAAAATTCATTTATCAGCCAATATATTTATTAGCATTTATTTCATTTATTGTTTACCAACAAGCATACTGGTATAAAACTAAATATTTTTCGAGTGCAGTGCACTCAGCGTGCGCGTCTTTTGTTTTGATACTTTTGAACAATTAGTTTAATGTCTGGGTGACTTTGAACATTTGTGTCCAATTGATAGTTTTATTAATTGGAAGGCAGAACTTTTTCCAGAAACTATAAGTGCTTATATAGCACCAAAGTCTGCCCAGTTAATTCAGTGGATTTGGAGCGATCCTTTTCCACTTATGAATGATTGAAGACTCTTATCACTGAACATTTGTAAGAATACTTGATTGTTTATGTTTACAAAAATATAAATGTGTATAATAAATATTTTTAATGTAATGTAATGTTACTGTATCTATCATTGTCTATCAATGGATAATTTACTAATTGTACTGCTTTTGAAATAAAAAAAAAATTAAACTTACTTTTCTACTTTTTTTTGGGTTCCTAAAACCTTAGATTACAGAATAGAATAAAAGGCCTATTGTAGTCGATAAATTAGATTTTATTTTATGAATGACGACATAACAGAAATGTTAGCCACTCAATATAGACATAGTGATAGTATAGAATATTATTTTTAAATATCCTCTAAAATTTGAGATACAAATCTTTTGCACCAGGCCTGGTTTTCTTTTGTATTGGATTTGGGCCAGCTCCTTTACTTCAAAAAATAAAATATCATTTTATTGTTTATATAATATGTAGTTACTGACCAAAAAATTGCACAGACAATTACGCAGTGAAAAGAGTACTAAACAAACTATTAGTGGTCAATTGCATCACTGCTTATCCCATTGTATTTAAATTAACAAACAAAAAAACTTCTTTTGAATCATGAATAATAACTAATTATTTATTAATAATACATTTTTCCATTGTTTTTGTACAGATGAGACAAGGAGCAAAACACGGAAGCTGTTAAAAGAAGGCCAGGATTTGAAGAATTTTATGAAATCCCCTTTTACATTAAAGAAGTTTCAGACAAGGTATTCTTGCCCCGAATCAAGATGTACCGGTTCACTTTCCACCCCAGCTACACCTCACATACACAACCACCCAGTGACTCCATCGTCCACCCACTCTTGTGCAAGTGCTCACACAACATCTTCTACCTCAAGCCGGGCTCGCAAAAGCTTGGCAAGCCTCATAGCTGACACTGAGAGCTGCAGCAGCTCTCTAAAAGACCTGAACTTTGATACTGACTCAGGGACAGACTCGAAAGAGAATACCCCTGTTAAATCTATTAGAAGATCAAATAGGAGAATTAAGATGACACCAAAATTCCATAGTTTCAAAGGTATTCTCATGGAACAGAAGAAGAATGTATCACCAATGAAAACAGCAGTTGTTTGTTTGACAAAAATGGACATGTCTAGTGTAATATCTCCTACACAGATGTTAAAGACGCCTCATAACACGACGGAGGCTGTCGCTTCTCCTCCCAAATTGGGTCATAACCGCCGCTCTGTCGTTGAAATAGCAGAAAGTCCTGAATCCACTTGTGATAGTGAAAAGAGTCAGAAAAGACTGCGTAATGAAAGCTCTAGTGATGGAGGACCTAATTCCAAATACCCGAGGCTGGAGACTCCTAAAGCTCGCTTATCATTGTTTAACAGCGACAGATTGAAGGAAATGCTGTCCACTAAGTCATTTTACGGTAAAACGAATCCGGAACTCAATACTAACATAACAGCAAAGATTTCTAGTGCTATTGAAGCAAGTAACACTCATATAAGGCGGCCATTTTCGAGATCCCACTCTCAAAGGCGTAAGAAAAAGCCGGGCCAAATAAACATGGGTGTTAAGCACAAAATTCGTAAACCTAAACATCATAAGCACATTAAAATGATGAACTTAAGGTACAATACTTCAATGAATAGTACTATGAATAGTACAGTGAATACTTCTGTATTGAATAATACGACAAAATCAAAAGTAACCTTGAATGATACTTCGATGTTGAGTCAAAATTCGTCGCAGGAACTTGGTAATGGTAAGTACATTATAATTTTTACCTAATTTTAATATTCTACTAGTATTCTCTGAGGTGATGATGGCTCACTGGCATCGTCGGATTCCACGGCGAAGATTGTTGGTTCGAATCCTACATCTCTTTGTGTGGTCAGCGTCAAAAGTAGATTGGCACTACAGTACCCTTTCATAATAATCTATTGACATTCTTTTGACAGTTTGTATGAAAACTGTTTTCTTAATGTGACATGGTACTAAAGTGAATAGCTACTTTTGACACTGACTTTACATCATTCATCACATCTACATCATTCCTATCCCAATGAATTGTAGGAAGGTAAGATATTTTTACAGGCTCGGCGACGCGCGAGTTATGCCCCTGGTATTGCAGACTTCCATAGCCTATGGTAACCGCTTACCATCAGACGGGCCGTATACTTATTTGGTACCTTAGTCATATAAAAACAATTGAATTGAGCTAGGATTAGTTAAGGCTAGGAATTGGTGAAGGAACAGCGTGGGGAAACTAAATCTCAAGAGCAGAATCTAAGAGGGAGCTTCAAGGGCTCAATTCGATGATAGCTCAGAGGTAGTAACGTCGAATGAGATGAAGGTTCTCGGCTTCGAATCCTACAATGAGCTTGGGCTTTCGGTGTAGGAAAATATCGTGAGGAAACCATAGCACTTTAGTAGGGTACTTTGTAGTACCCACCTGGCTGGCCTCAAGTTGAAAATATGTTGCCAAGCACCTATAAGTGTGTTCCGACAGCTTGATTTGAGAACCAGTTCCTCCTGGGCTTTGTGTGCTTACCACCTTCGGCCACATCATCACTTACCCACCATGGTGAGGTTGTGGTCAAAGACAGGCCTATAAACAGTAAAAAAGTGTAAAATAACGATATAGGTAGGTCATGGTGAGAGTGTGGTCACAGGTGTCTATACATGTTAAGATAAACAAAGATATTTACAACAGGCCCTTTAGCCCCCTTAGCAAGCGAGTTATACCGCAAGATGCTAGTAAACTTTATAACAGCTAGTGTTAGGTCCAAAGGTATTTCTTGATACTTCAAGCACTATAAGGAAGCAAAAATCCTATTTGCGTTTAAATATGTCCATTAACAACATCATACATTCAACAATAATTACGTATAGTCATGGTTTATGTATTACGTAAGTAGGTCATTAGCATATGTTAAAATATGCAATAACTAACTTAAAACTCATGAAATAAGTATGCTTTATGCATTTTAAATTAATGCTAATAATGTATATTTAAATTTTCTTTTAAAGTACCTTATTTTGTTATCTCTATGTATGGATATCACACATTTTTCGATTTCACTTAGAGTTCTGAACATAGTTTTTAAATTCACTTGCTTTGAGCTTATAACATCTTATTTATGTTAATATCTTAGTTACACTTTCCAGGTATGCAGCAAGTTTTAACGGCTTAAATGCAGTTAAAACTCTTACCGTCTTATTAATAAATAAGGTGTAAGTCAAGTATAGTTAAACCTAGGATTAAAATATATCCGTCACTTTATAATGTCATATAAACAAAAAGGGATGAGGCTATCTTAATACCTGGTTATTACATGACTAACTTACACCTTATTCATTAATAAGGGGGTTAAGAACTGCATATAAATCTATGATCCTTCCTCCCCTAATATAAGGATCTATAGTATAGACTATAGGCTACGGTAACCGCTTATCATCAGGTAGTCAATATATATATTTGATACATCAGTAGCAAAAAAAAATGAATGGTTGTGTCGGGATGAATGAACGCATGTGTCCAGCTTTAGGTAGATACGCAGTTAAATAGAGGGATAGACAATCCCGCTCTCGGGAGCATCCAAATCTCACATTACTTGCGATCATAGTATAGCAGTACATTTAGATCTTGGTCCTTGAAATAAAATCAACTATAGTAGATTTCAAATAGTATGAGCTCAATGACATATATTGGTTTATAAAATTTCTCAATGATTAATCATTGTTTCGATACTATAATATATATTAGGTATGTCGTAATAGAGCAAGGTTTCATGTTTTATGTTCCGCGTAATCATGTGAAAATTCATCATACATGAAATAAACTATAGCGGCCCGCACCTGGCTTCGCCTCGGTAGTATATGTATTATACACTACTCTAAATTATGGCAAATCCCGCATAAATTGATAGCGTAGTTTAAAAAATCCAATGAACAAAAAAAACTACATTATTTCATACTATTAAGATTATTTTTTATCACCAGACAAAGCAGACCCCTTCGATAAAGAAAAGCAAACGATAGAAGCTTTACTCAGCCAATGGACAGAGGAAGATGTTCCAGAGTCCGAACTGAGATATTCAAAGAAATCCGAAGAACTGTCCTGTTTTAACAGCACGATTATTGAAGAAACTAAACAGATATTCCAGCCTATTACCGCTGTGCAAGTACAGGCTGATCTGCCTCAGGATTCAGAAACCATTATAATAGAGTTGGGAGCTGATAAAAGTGATAAGACAGTGGCCAGTGATGTGGTAATGGCAGAGCTGGAAGGTCACATGTCCAATCATGGGGAAGTGCCGAAGAGTGGTCAATTCCTGCCAGTGGAAGGTGGATATATACTTGTTGAAGAGAATGGTGGTGAAGGTAAGAATTAATTGTTTCTTTTTTTAAATTAAGTTTAGGTGAGTATGACATAATGGGTGCATCTCGGGTGCACTATAGCGTAAAATGTATGAAACTAACATGGTATAATTCTATCCACTGAACTTAGGCTCCATAACTTTCCACAAGTTCCTGAGTCACTTGTATTCTCTGGGCTAGTCTTGCCATTTTCAGGTACATTTTACAGTATGTGAAACTCTAAAACATTTCTTCCCAGTTGATTTTTTTGCTGCTTATTCCTTCAGATGTTGTCTCTTCATGCAAACAGCTCTGTGATAGGGTACTCTTTGTAGAATGTTACCATCAATGCTTGTGTTTACCACCTTTGGCTTCACCAAGGTGATGATAGCTCAGTGGTAGTGACGGTGGATGCCGAGACGAATGTCTCGGGTTGTAATCCTACAATGAGCATGAGCTTTTGGTGCAGGAAAACATCGTGAGGAAATCATTGCATGGTTGTAGGATACTTTGTAGTACCCACCTGCCTGGCTAAGATGAAAATCTGTAGAATGTCAGTACCTTCTAGGCTTTGTGTGCTTACCACCTTTGGCCACATCATCACTTAACACAGTGAGATTGAGCTCAAACACAGGCTTATACACAGTAAACATCACTTGCCTTTGTGTTGTAAAACAATAGTTAAGTAATTTGCGACCTTAGCTTAAGAGCTAAGGTCGCGAATTGAATCTAAGGATTCAATGATTGTATGTTACAGTTGAAGAAATAGTCCCAGACTTGGATGAGATCGAGCGCGAACTGCGTATGCTGGACGAGCAGATATTAAAGATGGCGCACTCTAACAACATTGACGCTGAAGCGGTAATCGCCTCTACTGAAACTGCTGCATCTACGTCCAGTGCCGGTGAGTGCTTTATTGTGATGTCTTTAAATTGTGTAATAGATATCACAGATTTAAAAACAAGAAACAGTATTCGCGATACCGTGACCAAATCGCTCCACTTACACCACATTAAGACATTGCACCCGTGCGAAGCCGGGGCGGGTCGCTAGTTTTAAATGGCTTTCGCTTATTATGGGCGTGATAGCTGTAATTGTGTAGCGACGAATATTATATTAGGAATAATAATATAATACGAATATTATTTGGTGTCAAATGAACGGGCAATGGGTTCATTGTTCGATGGCTTAGAATATTGTAGGTAGGAAATTATGCTGCGTTTTATTTTTAATAAGGACCCAGATTTCCCCATGTAAGTAGCCTAGTAATTAAGGAAGTAAAAATCTAGGAATGATATAATAATTAATAAAACTTTTGTTTAGATATGCCATCTACACCCACGAAGTCAGCAGAGTCTAATACCGACAACTCCAAAAAGCTGTTCCCGATCTTCAGCAACCCTAATCCAGGAACTAGCACGCCTACTTCTAAAGGTAAATAAATATGATGATGATGATGATGATTAGCACTACCCTCAGCCAGTACAACGACCGACCCATGTCCTATACAACCATTCAAGCATCAACCACCATACAACTAACTTAGTTTATAATGACTGGTACCTGAATAGTTATATCGGAGTAACCATGGATAAACCAAGGGGTGCGTGGTATATAGGAGTGACACGCTCTGGGATGGGAGAGGACGGCCAGCCAACCGCAGCCAGCTGACCACAATCGACCGACTGTTCAGCCTATAGCCAATATTGGAAAGTGGGAAGACGGGTATCATAGAGAGGGATGAGCGTTGATGTATGTTGAGTGCTGGGGTTTCGTCTTCTTTCTTATTTTGATTTTTTGTTCCTGGGGTGGATTTTGTTATTTATCTGTTGTTCATTAAATTAACCTCCTCCATGCACGGTTATAGCTTCTGTGGTTGAGCGGCTCCTTGTTCATTTCAGCTTCGGTATGTGCTTCGATATTTCTTGTTCTGCGTTATTATTCTAGAGTCAGTTTGGTTTCCTCAGCACAACATTCAGCAAGGTTTTTAGTATAGTAGTCAAAATATTCTATATCATGCGCCGATTGATTTTTGAAGTAAATATCTGTTTTCTGGGTTTCGATTTTGGTGTACTGTAGGGCCGTACGTAACATAGCCGTAATATACCTATAGGACTGTGGTAGTAACTATTTAGTAATATGTGACTGTAGTCTATCAGATGAATGCTTGGAAACTTAAAAAAGTATCTTCGTTAATGGGATGAGAAACATCCAGGATAACATATCTTTTTGTGTTCTCGAAAGTATTTTTTGGTTTCCTGGGTGCATGAAGTTCCGTGATTTTAATCTGATTATGGATGAGCATTTTGTCCTGGTTTAGTTAGTGTTCAGCCCCATTGTTTTCATCAAGCATAATGTTATATATTATCAGTTTTGTCACGCTAGTTGATAATGTGATGACGTCGTCGTCCATAAATATCGTATTACTAATAAATTACTATAATGGTCGTTAGATCCTTTCGTCATGGATTAAATGCAGGTCCTCTGTTTTGACGGGCCAGTTCGCGTGGTTGGTTAAGATTCCACCGCAGGTCGTGGGTTAGATTCCCATCCAGGATATGCATTTGTGTGCACGAACATGTTTGTTTGTCCCAAGTCTGGGTATAATTATGTATATTAAGTATGTATCTTTTTTCTACTACTTAGGTAGTAAACAAGCATACGGCCCTCCTGGTGGTAAGCGATGATGTTAATACAAACAAAACGTTAGGGTATGTAGTATATTAGTTAAATTAAGGTGAGGTAACTATTTCTTGTTATTTTACACTTCGTCCATCAGTAGTGTAGGTAGGTATAGCGAGGTATAGATCCATTAGCATTTTTCCAACGGTCCTTAAATGTTTATATAGATCTATTTGTCTTTATTATTACGCCGACCCCAAATTATTGGGAACAGGGCAGGCAGATGATGATTTCCTTATTATGTATTATATCTTTTAAGTACTGAGATATCAACCGTCCAGATGATTCTTCAATGTCAGAAACTAGAGCGTAGATTTGTGTTACGGATCTGCGATTTTCATCCGTTGTTGTAACAAGTGAAATGTCAGTGAATGTGTAATTTTTCCTGGTTCCTGATTGATGCCATCCTGTTGAAAGAGCGTATGGTTTTTCGGTCCATGCCGGCTATTTCTTCTGGGAGTGCAATAATGATGCTTTGAATAGTTTACTATAGTTTTTTTGCAGTGCTGTTCCATTAACTACGCATTACCTCCGCAATATCCTTTCTTAAATCCCAAGTGGATATCCTGATGGGCCTTCATTTTCTCTGCGTATGTTTGCCTTTTTGATTTGTGGTTAACATAAGTTTGGGGTAGTGTCCTATCTTTTCAAGTTTCTTACATGTGAATATCAGAATTAATTATTTGAATAGCTGTTCCTGTGACATATTTGCCTATATGGTTATGGGACGCCCGTCCCTTCAGTGAGCCCCATTTCCGGATACCATCACCTTTCCCATGAGTTTCATGCCTTGATATATATTTAATGCATTGTTGTTGTCCAATTGAGGTGCTTTATTGTAAAATTATTGTAAATTTTCTTCTTGGATTCTTCTTCTGTCCTATTGGATTCTTGTTTCTTGATTGAGTTTAATGGGATTGATTTGCCACCATTCTTATTTACGGTCAGTAAATTGATACGTTATTATTAGATATTCTTCTATATATAGATATTCTTCTGGGATAAATGATTATGGATGGGGTTGTTGAAATGGCCTATATGATCCCGTTGGGATGATTTTGTTTTTGGTTTGCTAAAACTTCTTGAAGTTTGTGCATTCGAGTGCCGTATCTTACTCCTTCCATATCACGTTGTCAGGATTTGTGTTGCATAATATAGTGTAAAGATTTTGCCATATTTCAGTGCTGTAGCGTGGGTGTCTCTCTAGTTTTATTTTTCCTGAGGATTGAGATCGATTTTCGTTATAAAACTGGATACTTCTATAAAGATCTTGGAGGTTTCATTGGGTATATGTACCTACTGATAAAATGATGTTAGTTCTTTGTTCTTGTTGGGCGCTGGTTACTATGAGGGGCTGGTTACTCCAGTAAGAACCGTGAATCCGCGGTGTTACAACCTTAATCTAGGAGTAAAGCCCTTAACATTGCTATTTTTCCAGGTATACTATTTTTTCCTAGTTACATTCCATTTTTATGATTTTTAATGATATATGCATGCATGCATTAGACGTTGCGTTTCTGCTCAAAAGTGTCGTCGGGACATTTTATAGTGGTAGATACTAGTGGTTTTTCTTGAGTTGCTGTTGTTTCCCATACAGGCCAGGTTACTAAATACGGAAGGTTGAACTATCTTATATCCTGATTTTGTATCAGCTCTATGTTTTCAGATGCTCCATCTTAAAATCGGGTGGTAGGCAGTTAGCCACACGCTATGAGCTTTTACTTGCCTGTAGGAAAGAGCTTATAGACTAAACTGAAACAGTTAGGCAAGTATGTATTATTTTATAGAGTAACTTGTAAAATATTGGAAGAACATATTTTGGGACTCGCACTAGTACCCCAGCAGCCCCTTTGACCTTTTTTTGTTTCAACTACTTGGAAGGTTTACGGCTGTATTGAAAGTTTTTTGCTTGGAATCAGTTGCTTGTTGCACGTGTTTTTGTCACTCCCCGATGCAATGTTAAGTAATCTAATAATATATATAAAATGCTTTTGTGGGTACGTAAATACGCAGTTTTCTCAATCACCACCAACCCCAATCAACTTCCCGTTGGGGTGGTAAATACCCCTTGGTCTCCAGGTGGTAGTAAGGGAGTTTGGTCGCGGTGGGTGGAAGGGGGTGGTTGTGGGTGGCGAAAATGTTAAAACATATATTGCTGTCCTTTTCTAACGCATGAGGACTTCTGAAAAGATCTCAAAATTTCTGGAATGGAAAGTTCTAAAATGTGTAAAACGGTTATAATCGATCTGGAATGTACTAGAAAGTTCAACAAATATCTGGAATGATCTAGAATATTCTAGAGTGAATGCAAACTATTATAATCGATATAGCATGTTTTGAGAAAGTTCTATAAATTTCTGGCTTCTTCTAGAAAATTCCAAAATGTCCAAAACTAATAACAGTTTTATCGAATCGAGTTTTCCTGAACGATCTGGAATGTTCCAAAATGAGTGCAATTTATTATGATCGATTTAGAATGATCGAGAAAGTTCTAGAAATTTTCCGAAAGATCGGGAAAATTCCAAAATGAGTGCAATTGATTATGATCGATTTAGAATGTTCGAGAAAGTTCTAGAAATTTCTAGAATGATCTAGGAAGTTCCAAAATGAGTGAAATTTATTATGATCGATTTAGAATGTTCGAGAAAGTTCTAAAATGAGTGCAATTTAAAATGATAGAGAAAGTTCAATTTTTTTTTTATTGATCTGTAAAGTTCCAAAATGTGTACGAGTGTTATTATTGATCTATAATTGTTATTGTTTTAACTAAAAGAACCAAATCAAAATCGAAAATAGAAATCTATAATATCTGTTAAAAATGTATCCTTATATATGTATTTTTATACCACTAAATATGCGATGTATTTTAACCCGAGCAACGCCGGGATTCGCTGCTAGTAAATATTATTTCGTTTGAGTGGTGATTTTTTTTGTGGTGTTCGTGAGCTCTTTTGTGTTACAAAATTTAAGTTATTAGATGGCAACTGAATGGACACCAGATGGGAGAGCTTAAACGATCCGCTAGAGATCATTTGTGTAGTAAATAGCTACTTAAGGTTTTGGTTGGATTGGGATAAATTGTTGTGCTGTCAAGTTTTAATACTTGTTTTCTGTCGTAATTTTAATTCGAATGTTGTCCTTCACCGAAACTTAGTTACTTTATATTATATAAGAGACTAGCTGTCCCGCACGGCTTCACCCGCATTCCCGAGGGATTGCATGTCTTCCCGGGACAAAAAGTATCCCATGTGTTAATCCAGAACATACTCCATCCATGCGCCAAACCCCATCCAAATTCGTTCAGCAGTCTCTGCGCGAACGAGCAACAAACATCCATACGTAGGTACAGCTTTTCGCGTTTATAATTTTATATATATACTAGCTGTCCCGCGCGGTCTCACCCGCATTCCCGAGGAGTCCCATGGTTGCGGGATAAGTGAAAAATTAGTGCGTGGTATAGTATAGTATAGTTTGTACCTATTTGGCGTGGTGTTAGGACACTTACAATGAATCGACAAGTGCCGCTCAATTCCACGGCCTCTCCATTCCATCCGTCAGGTTCACCGCTAATTCGCATAGTGCGAGAATGAGACAATAAAAATGCTTGGAATAAATACCGCAAGCCTCAAGCCCGACATTGTTTATTTAGAAAACCCTACCGTGTATAGAAAATGCGTTCCACGCATCATAAGAAGAGTGAGCTACAGGCTCGTGCGGGCACCAGTGGCGGCAATACACGCGCGCAAGCCGCCCTGCCACGGGCCAAAACCGTGACATCTCCCTAGACAAAGATGTCAATGATCCGTTGCAAGGAGCAAAAATCCACCAACCCTCTTAGTCAGACGAGGATCAATGCCAAACTGTTCAAGACATCGGGCCACCCATATATAGATCACAGATACATATCATCCGTGATACCTATGTATTCTGTATATACAACATGTATGTGCTATATGTATCAACCATCCGGAAGAAATCATTCAAGCGATGGTGAAACCGCTTCAAACTGAGATTAACTTGGTGATTCAAATTAAAAAAAAATCAAATTCAAAGTCCATTTTGTTTGCCATAAACCTACCTTCCACGAGGTGTAAGTAGCTGTTTATGGCGCGTGCACATTGTCGGCTGACATGCAAAACCTTTACATTATTTACTTAAACCTCTGGTGGATAAAGTAGGCAAAGTTTAAGCAATTAACTTATTAGCTTGTATCGTATAGAGAAAAAACAAGAATCACGCTGACATCCTAGCAACGGGCGTTTAGACCATTTATTTTTTGTCTCTGTCGACATTGTATATACCATTTTTGCTGAGAGTCGACCCTTGCGCATGTGCAAGCTTGTCGACGGCGGGTAATAATTTAATGGTTGTTTTGTATAAGAAGTGGAGTATTGTTTTTTTGTTTTATGGGTGGATACCAAGTGTGGGAGCTCAATTGACCCATTAGAGGTCCTCTAACTAAGGAGTCATAATACTTGAAGTTGTGTTAAGATTAAGGGCCGGGTTTTTTTACTTATTTTTGCTGCGTGCGTTTTATATTTTTCGTAGCTTTAAGTTGAGATGTGCCTTCCTCGAAGTATCTGATTTAGTGTATTGATAACAGATGTCGGCGGAGTAGGCTCTGGTTTGGATGCCACGCTGGGGTGTGTACCTACGAGTCTAAGTTCGATCACGTCGGTCGTGCGTGGCTAAACTATGTCACTATAAGTATAGAGATAAACACGTTAACCGCGTTTATGGGGGGGAAGCAACCTAGCGGCACTGTGTGTTACGGCAACGTGGTTAACTAGTAAGAAATTGGGATTAATTGATAACTTTGGGTACATGTACAGTACCACATCACGTCGTCCTTCTGTAGCTTAAACTTTGCCGGAGGCGGAGTGTGCTTGCTACTGAAAAATGATTTGGAATGTACCGAAAGAGAGGACTTGGTGGACATGTCAATTGATTGCATAATGGAACTCAGTGCAGTTTCCATACCGATGATTAACGTAGGTATTATGTATCCAATACTTAGTTGGAAGGGAAGGCCGATCGATATATTATATGATAAATTTGAGAAGTATTAGAACTGATAAATAAGAATCATCATAAACCTTGGTTAGCGGTTAGAAACGTGACAATGACATCGGTTTCCACAAATTGGACGAGAACCAACGGGTCAATGAGCGCAATTGTGTTTTTTTGTTGTTGTAGGTCTAAACGAATATAGTAGCTATGTTACAGGAATGAGAAATTCAGGAAATGGAATATATATTTAATATAATAATGGATTGGAGTGGATAATGGAAGTCCGCACTGATCGAACCGCTAGGGTAAATAATAAATAATGTTACACAATAGTATCCGACTCTGATCAGTCGGGTGAGCGCCGGTGAGGATACTATATGCCGGCCGTCGCGGCGCGGGCGTCGCGAGATTGCGATGTAAGTACAACTTCGTGTGAAATAAAGTATATCTTTCGGGAACGCATTTAAAAAGCATGTGGCAAGCATAGCCACGGTATTAACTACCGTACACGGAACTAACTAACTAACCCTATCCCGCTACCTTCTAGTTAACCGCTCTTTTCAAGGAGGGATTGATCTTTTAGAATTACTCAAATTATCGATTATTGAAGCAATCAATGCGAAGGGTTCGAAACTAGACCCGAACAATATTGTGGGCCACTATGCTCTATTTCACATGGGACGAGTCACCAAGGAAAAGGGTTTCCAGCAATATCAAGTGACAACTCCGGTACAGCACTCACTATACCTACTTCCCGAAACGGAAGGAACGTCAACCACCGAGAAATCCAACAAAATCACCGAACCGATTTGAAACCTACTTCAGCTATTCGAAAATTCGCTATTTGAAAAGTGAGGCAAAAGGGATTGAGTAAGTGCCTTTTGCGAATGATATGCAATTTTAGCACTTCTTTATAATAGGGCCGGATGCCAAAAAAAAACAACAATGACATCCAATTATCACCACAGGACGCGCGTCCCTCGCGAGGAACAACGGGTTGAGATGGCTTCTGAAAGGCTCGTTGGACAGTCCTGGCTATCTAAATACATGCGGGAAGTGTTCAGTATAGTTAACGGTCATGAATCCGCTATCGGGATTTTATTGAACCTGACAGAAGGATATGCTAAGGTACCTGTATTGTTAGATAAACTATAATGACATAGGGATTTGTGGGATATATTATTATGTAGATGGTTCAGCTTATACCTACATGGAAAGTCGTGCGCAGTTGGAGTGATCATAATCTCAGCATAAATCCTTCGAGAAAGAAAATTAATGCAACCTAGACCCTGCCAGAGGAGAGTTATTAGGCTTAGACATGGTTATGCCAGAGTCGCGTGTTTCGCGTGCGCATGTGTATGGGTCCTATGCAGTGTTCTTCTATAAAGCTAAACATAGTGGATAGAAGTGACGGGAATCTCGACATAATGCATATCGTCGTCTCAACTCAGCTGTTATTGCTGCTTAAATTAAATTAAATTTAATTAAATCTAGTTGATATGGAACAATCTCACCCATTTGGCTCGCAATATTCACAAACGTAAGCACAAGGCACTGGGAACACTTAAGCACTCGATGCGCGTCACAAAAAAGGACAGCGGGGCGCGCGCAGCACATGTGCGCGACCGCTCCCGACCGCTGTCAGAACCGAACTCCCTCCTACTTCTAAAGGTAAATAAATATATGATAAAATTTTCATTTGACACAAATGTTTTCCCTCCTTGGGGGATGAATTTGGCATATAACCAATAGCCGTAACGGCCAAGAGGTCAACCAAGAATTATAATGATAAACATAAAATAGAGAAAAAATGCCATTTAAAATGTAAGTTCATTCCGCAGTATGAAAAAGTTGTGGATAACATGTAAAAACATCCGCACAAATTCATTGGATTAGATAAATAATAAACAATTTATATTTCGCCCCTTTACCCTAACCTTGCGACCGCATAAAATATTTGTCAAAAAAAATCTAATTAATTTATTTGCCATAAAGTGTAGTACTTTACACGAGGTGTATGTAGCAGTTTATAGATCTCGTACACTTTGTCAATAGATGACATGCAAAAACATTTACATTAACATGACAAATGAATTATACAAAATTAAATATATTGAAAACGAACGTCCAAATTAAAATTAATTATTTATTAAATTAATTATAAAAAAAAATTACCGCATGCTATAGGTTAAAAATTTGCCCATCCCTGGCCTATATGGAGATGGATATAGATTTCTTGTGGAGTCAGAAATGCGGGTGAAACCGCGGGAGACAGCTAGTAAAACTATATATTTGTAAGATATGAGCGTTAGTTAGTAATTAATTATAATTTTTGTTATTGTCGCAGTTGAAAAACTAAACAAGAAAACGATACTAAAAACCGGTGACGATCAATACGTGATCGACGCTGGACAGAAGAAGTTCGGTGCGACGCAGTGTGTGGAGTGTGGGACTATTTACCAGGTATATATTTCGATAGCCTTGTCTTGATGTGACCTAAGAATCGAACCCTCGACCAGTGGTGGAAATTTATGTATTTGGTAAATTTCTTGTAACTCAACTCTGTCCTTAAAACTAAATACTTTCCAGTAATTTTATAAGATGAAGTTTGAAAAATTGGCTGTAACTCAAATTCTTTTTGTAATTTGGCATTGGTAAGCAGATAAATAGTGACGATAACATTGTCTCTCTGGTAACCATTTCCGGGATAATGGGGGTGATAATATTTATTTTGTGTACAGATTGGCGATCCACAAGATGAGCACGATCATCTGGTGCATCATAACGCTACCGATGTTCTACGGTTTAATGTAAGTTTAATGATAAATAACACTAATCGCAATTAGGTTCTAACCCTTAATTGTAATCTATCTCTCTGAAATTATAAAAATTAACCACTTCCTGAATAATAAATCTCAGAAACTATAAAGAAAAAAAATGTTATTTCAATTGTTTAATAATAAAAAAATATTTCAGGGCTGGAAAGAAGAATGCGTAGTGGACGTGTTCGGAACTAGCCGGTGTTTACGAGTTCGAGGTGGAGAGAGCGGATGGAAGCGCGTCGAGAAACTGCTGGCCAGGCTCGTGCACCCCGCGCTGGGGTACCACCACCGGCTGCCTGGGGCACTAGTGCATCAATATACCGTGAGTAGTGTCCGACCGAAACTGTGGCCAGGCTCGTGCACCCCGCGCTGGGGTACCACCACCGGCTGCCTGGGGCACTAGTGCATCAATATACCGTGAGTAGTGTCCGACCGAAACTGTGGCCAGGCTCGTGCACCCCGCGCTGGGGTACCACCACCGGCTGCCTGGGGCACTAGTGCATCAATATACCGTGAGTAGTGTCCGACCGAAACTGTGGCCAGGCTCGTGCACCCCGCGCTGGGGTACCACCACCGGCTGCCTGGGGCACTAGTGCATCAATATACCGTGAGTAGTGTCCGACCGAAACTGTGGCCAGGCTCGTGCACCCCGCGCTGGGGTACCACCACCGGCTGCCTGGGGCACTAGTGCATCAATATACCGTGAGTAGTGTCCGACCGAAACTGTGGCCAGGCTCGTGCACCCCGCGCTGGGGTACCACCACCGGCTGCCTGGGGCACTAGTGCATCAATATACCGTGAGTAGTGTCCGACCGAAACTGTGGCCAGGCTCGTGCACCCCGCGCTGGGGTACCACCACCGGCTGCCTGGGGCACTAGTGCATCAATATACCGTGAGTAGTGTCCGACCGAAACTGTGGCCAGGCTCGTGCACCCCGCGCTGGGGTACCACCACCGGCTGCCTGGGGCACTAGTGCATCAATATACCGTGAGTAGTGTCCGACCGAAACTGTGGCCAGGCTCGTGCACCCCGCGCTGGGGTACCACCACCGGCTGCCTGGGGCACTAGTGCATCAATACAGAGATTCAAAAATTCAAAAATCCTGAGTCTGGGTGTAATTATGTATATTAAGTATGTATTTACAAACAAAAAGTATATGTATTATATCAGTTATCTGGTTTCTGTAGTACAAGCTCTGCTTAGTTTGGGATCAGAGCCGTGTGTGAGGAATGTCCCAGGATATTATCTATTGACTTAGCAACGCAAAGTGTGTTTTGGCGACAAACTCTTGCTTGCAGTTTCGTCAGTTTTTCCTCTGTAACCTAAATTTTTTTTACCATATACAATTTAAAAATAATATTTGAATTCCAGGCATACCTCTACATAGATAAGAAGCAAATAGTGGGATGTGTGATAGTCGAGCCCAAAGTGAAAGCGTACAAACTGCTGCCCGGAGATCCGGATTGCTGCAGTGTCGAGGAATACTCTGTCAAGTGAGTGCTGTTCTAATCTTACTATACTAACTGCCAGTTTCTGAAAGTTGATTTAGGCCCGGTTTCAATAATTTACGGACCGGTATCGGTTAAGATTTATTAAAATTAAGACTCTTATATCTTTACTAATAATGAAGCAAAGACCTCAAAGCTTTGCATAGCAGACCCTCCCATATGGAAGTAGCTATCACAGGTAAAATTAGCTTACGAAATGATCTATATGCCCAGTTTGGCAATAAAAAAAACCTACCATTGGTAAGCAAAACGATTCGTTTTTGTTTATTGAAACAGGGCATTATTGTTGATAGTATACCTTTCATTGTTAATGTCGTCTGAAATGGCAAAGACGGTAACAGTTTTGTATATAGATGAACATTGATTTGGCTTTTGGAAACTGGCAGTAGCAGTTTGTTTGTTACCTTTTGAAGCCTTAACAGTACTAATCTAACTAACTAACTAATAGTCAAAGTCGTTCCTATATTTAAATCTGATGACGACACCTTAATAAATAATTATAGACCCATATCTATCCTTTCCACATTCGGCAAAATTTTTGAAGCTTTAGTTTGTCCCCATATTCAACGTAATTTCAAAAAAAATCTCACCATAAATCAGCATGGATTTGTTGAAGCTCGTTCCACATGCTCTAATCTAGTGTCTTTTGTGGAGATCCTATCGGAAGCTATTGATGTAAATCAACAAATCGACATTATCTACACGGATTTCAGTAAAGCGTTTGATAGGGTGTCTCATTCGATATTAATAAAAAAGTTATCTTTGTATGGTTATTCCGGGTCCATGTTAGAATGGTTAAAGTCATACTTAACAGACCGTAATTTTTTTGCTGTTGCGTGTGGTTTTGAGTCATCTGTTTACCAAATAGTATCGGGAGTCCCGCAGGGCTCACACTTGGGTCCCATATTGTTTAATATCTTCATCAATGACATTCCCGACTGTTTCAGGAATTCTATTCCTTTCATGTTTGCTGATGATTTAAAATTTCTTAGAATTGTTAACGGTGCTAATGACTCAGATATGCTACAGCAGGATCTTAATTCCCTCAATGAATGGTGTACAGCAAATTGTATGCAATTAAACACAAATAAGTGCCTGCATATGAAGTGTACAAGAAAAAATAAAATTATCCCATCCAGCTACCACATAAATGGCATTCAAATTCAAGAAGTTAGTAATGTTAAAGACTTGGGAGTGACGCTTGATCGAAAACTGACATTTGGAATACACATGGAGAATATAATTAAAAAAGCCTCTAAAATGTTAGGATTTGTCATTCGGGTTTGCAAAGATTTTCGTTGCCCTAAAACAAAAATTCTGTTATTTAATTGTCTTGTCCGGAGCACTCTCGAGTACTGCTGTGTAGTTTGGCGCCCCCATTTTGCAATTCATTCCCTTAGAATAGAGCGGATACAAAAGCGGTTTTTATACCATCTTATTTTTTCAACGGGTAAAGCCAAAACAATTAAGAGCTATAAAGAAAGGCTGGAGCTCTTTAAAATATTACCTCTTTCTAAACGCAGGGATATGTTGGATTTAGTTTTTCTTTTTAAGGTTTTGCGAGGTATGATTGATAGTCCCCAGATTTTGGAACGATTTAATTTTAGGGTTCCCGCACGTTATCCGCGCCATCATATCACACCGCTTGTGCCACCTTTTCGTAGAACGGTGTTAGGATCAAATTCACCCATACCTAGATTGTGCAGGCTTTACAACAGTGTCAGTTCAACTGCGGACGTACACAACGATTCTATAGCAACATATCGTAGAGGTATAAATGTTGCTCTGGATTTTAATTAAAATCTTTTACACATTATTTCCATTGGTTTCGATTTCCTGTTTGTTTTTTTTTTAATTTTTCCTATAATTTTAGTCTTTAAAATATCCTTCGTTAATTACTCTAATCATATTTTTTATTTAGTTTTTTATATTGTCTTTATTATTTGCATGTTATGCTTACTTATAATTAGTTGTACATAATAGATTAAGGCTTTTAAGATAATTGTAATTAATGTATGAAATTTGTGTAACAACTGTTAGTTTGCTTAATAAATAAAATAAAATAAAATAAAAATAAAATAATCGTGACATAATTACACACGCCCGAGGCATGGTGGTGGTATAGGCTATCCTGACTAATATTATAAATGCGAAAGTGAGTTTGTTTGTTTGTTACACCTTCACGCCTAAACTACTACGAACCATCATGTTTGGCATGCAGGTAGCCTATGATAAAGTTGAAAATCCGTTGCCAAGCAACTACTGATGTGTTCCGAGTGTTCCGACAGTAGCACTTGAGAGCAACTGGCTCGAAAAATCCTGCAAATTCTTTCGAAGATTTGTGTGGTAAGCCCACCATCAGCCACATCATCACTAACCATGATGATATAAAAATGGCCTATACATATCGGAATACACCAGTCGGTATTTGGCGACAGATTTACCCCCTACTCATAAAACGTTATTTAACTAATATACTGTTTAAAGGGTCAGGTAAATAACGTCCCTCTATTGTCATTGTCAAATAATGTGACATTATTTATATTATTATAATAATAATAATAATTTATTTCAAAAAAGTTGTGCAATAATATGATACAATATTTTTATATAGAAAATGTACAACTAAGTAGGCAGAACGAAGGGAAACTACATTTGTATCTAGTGGGCAGTGATACCTAAACTAGGTAGAACCTGTATTATAGGTATCATTGCTCTTCCATGAATTGTAACAAGAGATTGCATATAAATATGGATATGAATTATATAATTACTTATTATGACATTATTATTTATGCAATTTTTTATATTTATGAATTATAATAATATTTCTACTTATATATATATGACCAATCAGTATATTAGTTAAATAGCGCTTTATTAGTAAGGGGGTAATTTATTACTTTAGGTAAATATCTAAAGTAATAAATTACCCATCACCAATAACTAAAAAAACTTAACTTAAAACTTTACAATTTTCGTCACAAATATTGAACACGTATTTTTTGCTTTATCATAACAATAAAAATTGACAAAGATGAAGCGCGTCAAAGTTCGGGAGTGCTCGTTTGTGTAAAGTGTACTATGGGAGTGACTAATTAAAAAATTTCAGGACCACCTGTAACGTAAAATCGTAATTTATTACAACAATATATATATCATTTTATATTATCATTTTAAACACGCTTTAAGCATAAGCTTCGTCTGTATGTATGTATCTTAAGGAATCTTCAAACGTAATTTTCATCGACTTCAAAAAATCAGATTAAACAGTAACTTTCCGCAAATAGCAAGGACCGATACAATAATTTGGTTCCTTCGTTAATACTTTTTATTACAGGCCTATTTGAAGCGTGTTTTTCAGTTTTTATTACTATTTATTTCATTAACAGATGCGGCGTCTCTCGTATATGGACACATATAAACCACCGTCGTCGCGGGGTCGCCGCCCGGCTACTAGACTGCGCGCGCGCATCCTTCCTCTACGGACAAGCTTTGAACATATCTGACGTGGCATTCAGTGCACCTACATCCGCTGGTAAGGCATTCGCTACTAAATACTGCGGTACACCCAACTTCTATGTCTATTTAGATTGAGAATTTGCGAAAGTTAACTAGATTTGGTTAAGTTTGAAAATTAACATGAATTTGCGAAGTTTAACTAGATTTGGTTAAGATTGAAAGTTAACAAAAAAGTGTTCTAGATGATATAGGTACGTTTAGTTATTTAGATGATTAGTTTGTGAATGTTATTTTGATTTGGTTAAATGTTTGTGGAAGTTGACCAAATGTCGACTAATTTTTACCAAACTTAACCAAAATTCGAATTTTGGTAATGTTTTTAATTGAGGTTGTTTTCAAACATGCCTTGATTAAGCAATCTGGTTAAGAAGCTTTTTATTATCTGATAGTAGGTAATTTTTAGGTTATATTAGTGTTTTAATTTCGGAATATTTAGTTAAATTGCGTTTCTTAGTCACGAAATATGATTTTTAACACATAGTAAAATATACCACCATTTCCAGTCCATAGTAATAAAATTATTCTTATTTTATTCCATAACCAATGTTTTATAACAAAATTTTTTTTTTGGTTTGGCCAAATATAAGATATTTTTTTTACTAATTAATTTTACCCATACGCAGCCAATAGGTGTACTAAGCCATATAATTTAATTAGAAAAAAAACAGTTGCAGCATGCATAACCTAACTTCAGAGTGGTTAGAAAGTTACTTAATTAAACTGAATATGTGCTTTATGCCAAACACTTAAAGTAAATTTTAGTAGAAGCCTAAGGGGTCACATAACTTGCTTAAAACGAGGTCTCTTCTTATGCCCTAGTGCCTTCGCATAGCTCTAAACTTACAACAAATTGTGAATTGTAATTTGGGACCATTACGTGTTTAGAATAGATAATTCAGATTATTATTGATTATTGTAGAAAATGCTTCAAAAAAAATCCTGCATGTTTTGAAGTAATAGTAAGATTTTAGTCGTAAATAAGTAGGAATATTATGTTTAATTTATTTAGTCTATATTATAAAGTGCCAATGTCTTATTTTGACATGAAAAAAGATTGATGACGTGACTCAAATTACTTAAGTTATTTAAGATATTTTAATGTTTTTGATATTATTTTTAAAGATTCTCGTTTTAAATTACTGCCTTTTGAAATGTATTGATAAAAAAAATGTTTTATTCCTTTTTAAAATGTATGAATTACGCTTATTATAAATGTTGCAAAAGGAAAACCATGTCCTTAAGTTATTAAATAAACAGTTGATATTCTATGCAGCTATCTTAAAGTTACTACTATTGTATACTATACATAAGTTCCGATTCTTCAATTCAATAAATAGAGATTAATTAATTTACTAAGTTTTGACCCACAAAAGTATGCTTGTTTCAATTCAATATTTTTTCATCTGTTATATTCTGTGAAACTCAAGTATAGAATACAATACGAGTCATATTTTAATTTATGAATTATAAACGAAATTATAGTATAAGGGGCGTCCATAAATTACGTGACGCGATTTTGGCGATTTTTCGACCAACCTTAGAATGCAATACCTATGCATATTTATTGAATAAATACTTAAATCAGTGCTTGTTTGCGTTGGATTTATTTATTTTGTAGTACCCGCCTGGCTGGCTACCACCACCCTCAAGTTGAAAATCTGTCGCCAAGCACCTTTCGGTGTGTTCCGATAGTTGCACTTGAGAGCCAGTTCCTTCTAGGATTTGTGTGCTTACCACCTTCGGCCGCATCATCACTTACCATGGTGAGATTGCGGTCAAACACAGGCCTATAAACAGTAAAAAAAAAACAATACTTGTTTTTTTTTAAACGTAGTCTAAAATCACAGTAAAAATGTCGAACAATAAAATACTTAAAAGGGAGCTACAAAAATTTTACTCAGAGTTTTTGCAATTTAACACTGTTTCTGATATTTGCCCCACGCAATATTGGGTGAGATTCGGCTCCCCCTCCCCTAAACGCCTCAATTAATTTATGGACGCCCCCTAATGTACTAAGATGAAATAAGACAATTAAAAATACCATTTCTTTTGCAACATAATCCTCTTAAGTAAATATACCTCACCATTTAACTAATCCAATAGAAACCAAACTGGTATTACAGATAGCTCTCTATCGCAGATAGGTCAGTTTTAAACTTCAAATACGCTTATTATTTATAAAATAAACATTAAGTTAGTATTTGTGTATTTTAATTTCATACTTTGTTTTTAATACGGTTGACTGAGGTGCCTAATGCCTATTATACATTATAAGAAAATGTCTTATGAGAAATGTGCTATAAAATGTATGGGCGTGTCTGATCAAACATAAGAAAAAAAATCTTGGAATATGACATGTGAATATGACAAAAAAAATAAAAACATTTATTTTTATATATAGCAACTAATGTGACTGTATGTCTTATAGGTCTTATAAGACATTACTCATAAGACACAATTCTTATAATGTGCAATAGGCCTACGTGTCCAGTCTTATTCTAATACTCTTATAGATTTAACTAGGCTTTAGTTTTCCATTTAGAATTTGCTAAATTAATAATGCATGAATGACGTATCTACTTATCGTTATCGTTTATTATTAAATTTAAATAAATGATGTTTTTTATCGACGGATGCCGGCTAAACATCTATTTTGTAATGTATAAAATTTTATATTACAAGTTTATGATGTTACTTTACGTCCTATCTATCCATTACTTTAACATTTTGTCGGTAATCTTATGTTTCAGAATACTTGTTTGCTTATTTCATTGTAATGTATAGTTTTTCTTTGCTGTATTTGAATTTCGCTTTGTATACATTTTAATTTTCTTACGTAAATGTAGAGGCAAGCCCAAAGATTCGTACGTTACGTATTGCCATAAACGTGTATATAATATTTATTTTTATCCTCGTTTTATTTTTGCTATAAGTTTTGCGTTATTTGTATGAAAATGAGACATTTGTCACAGTTTGTGATTTTTTTTGAAATTTGCATTTACTTTTTGAAGTATTTTTCTATGTAACACAGAATGTGTCATTTGGTTCTTATAATAAATTTGATTTTTTTAGTATCAATCTTGTTTCATTTAAAAAAAAATTACCAATGATTATTGTACCTTGTATAACCGCGACTTTTTATTTGTCTTAGAAACGTAGCCCACTTAATGTCCCCAATGAAAAGGTATTTTTTTTTTGAGCATTTGTAAAAAAAAAACATTAGAATTATGAAAAACCAAGTTAATAATTAAAGTTTACGTAATAAAATGGTAAAAAATACCAATCCAGAGCACGAGTAGAGTAGACTGCGCTTGTAACAGGATGTTTAAAACTACGTCATGCGTCATAATGAATAATATTTGTTATGGCTGAATAAACATTATTATTATTTAAATTATATAAATGTTTAAAAAAAAAGTTTATTAAAATAAAAATGAATTTTAATGATTCTCCCATTTCGTAAACAAACAAAAAATATATTTAAAATAAATAATTTTATTGCAAGACAAGGATCCATATACAGACATTGAAAAATACATTATATACAATTAAAAGTAATTAATTAATTATTAAAATTAAATAATACACAGGTAAAAAAACCTAAAATTATTGTATTAGCATCTGCATACTACACTTTTCTGTGTATAAAGTTTTTCCACTAAATTAAGCAATTATACTCGAATTTATACCGCGAAACAAATAGGACAAGCAGATATACAGGTCGTTGTTTTGGTCAGCGACGAGCGACTCAGGGTCGATAATCCAAAAAATGATACTGGTGCTAAATAAATACTGTATTTAATAATAAAAATAATATTAATTGGAAAATCCTGTAATAAGTTAAACTGTAGACGTAATACTCAACGAGAGTGCGAGCGATTACAGGGTTGGGACGACGGCGGTTTGCGCCTATCTCTAGTCTGTGCACGTGCCTAGTGACCACACGTTGCGGTAATTTTAGTTCAAATTGAATACAGTATTGCTCAAAGTATTTACGGTATTTAATGGAATTAAGGCCATTTTTGGAAAAATGTGTTTTTTGTACTACCGCCTCTGGATAGCTCGTCGTCGACTAAAAAACATTCTGTATAAGGTCCTATGATAGTAGATTGTTCACAAGAGATATTAAGTTCGACTGTGAGATTGCTTTCACCCAAGTTAAACACTGCTTTTCATTTCGAGAGTGAGGAATGTAACAAAAACAAATTATGCAAAAAATATTAATTACTTGGGAAAAAATGCAGTATTTAACTCGCTTTCTCGCCTTTTTTTCCGCACAACTAACAAAGGGTGTGAATAGATGTCTGCAGGGTCGGCAACGCGCGAGTGATACCCCTGGCGTTGCAAGCGTCCATAGGCGGTATAACGGTAAACGCTTACCATCAGGCTTGCTTGTAAAAAAACTTGCTTTTTTTAAATATTATATAATTTATACTAGTCGCTAAATAACAATAATTTTTTGTTACTTAAATTAACTACTATTGTTCAAAATGTTTGATCATAATAACTATAAAATATTTACAATTAACATTCTCACATACTTCACTTCTGCTATTGCTCAGTATAGTTACATACAGTTTACTTAGTTTTTTTTTTACTTTTCCGCCGTCCTCCTCCGCCAGTCTACTTTAAGATGGAGAGATCACAGAATACCTAATATGTAGTACCTACTGGTAGCTTTGCTGGTAGGTAACCGTAATACTTATGATGACTTGATACATTCATCCCTCAAATTTATCCCTTATTAATTATGAGCCATGAACCAGACGGGCCAATTGGTTAAGACTCTGCCTATCGCGCCACAGGTCTTGGGTTCGATTCCCGCACAGGACATGCTAGTGTATGTATGTATATCCGTTATCTGGTTTCCTTCCATAGTACAAGTTCTGTTTAGTTTGAGATCAGATGACCGTGTGTGAGGAATGTCCACTTGTGGATGCAATCTTCGAAAAATAGAAGACTTGGTCCTCAGGAGAAATAATATTACAGGATACCCATTGGGTAAATTAATCAAATTAGATATAAAAGTACCCTGAGCTTGGGTAGGGGTTTTCATGAACCTGGATCCGCGCTTGTTAATGCAGCCCTTTTCTACACTAGCGCAAGCTATGCATGATCCCTTCAGACAATTCCTTCGCAATATATTTCTATCATTTACTCGTTGGCTCGCCTATGGGACACGAAAAAATGCATGTTTCCAATTAGCCGATGTTTTGTATGCAGGTGCGCGTGACTAGAGCATCTCGTATTGTCCTAAGTGCATGCGCTGTATGATGTCGCGGCAGTCGTTGAACACTCGTCGTATGTTCTCAGTGTCGACGGCGCACGTGAAGTGCGGGTAGCAGTAGTGCTTGCCGTGCCCGGTCGCGCTGCTGATGCGCTGGAAAAAAAAAACATTAGGTCTGTATATAACGAGTGAGTTTTTTCAAAAAATATAGGAATTACCTACATATGGTTTGTTGAGAATCTGAAAAATAAATTCCATTGCAATATTTCCTTAGCGTCCTTTTTATCTCCCGAGAGCAAATTTTTCAGTAGTAATGTAATATTTTGTGCATATTTTGCTTTGTTTTATTGTACGAACGTTTACATCTCGTGTGGAATGGGTGCCTTCCATCCCCTGGTGACCGACTACTATAAGAGATTCAAGTTTTGATTCTCATTCTATAAAACGGGCCTTAGACATTAAACGTACTCACAAGGAACTCGTCCCTAATGAAGTACTTGGCCCTGGCGACGTCGGGATGGTCGCGCGACTCGGGCGTGGCGTCGGGCGGGATCTGGTAGCGCGCGAACTCGCTGAAGTACTCCTCCAGCCGCGACTTGCCCGCCATCACCTTCTCCGCCAGCAGGTCCTGCTTGTTCAGGAACAGGATCACTGATATTGTGAGGAGCCACCTGGAATTCATAATGAGTATGAGTGAGAAACAGGGACAATTTATGATTTTATTATTATTGCAGTGTTCAATAATTTTAGCCGAGACTTTTATTCCGGCTCTTGTCAGTTGTTTTGTAAATCGTGTAACATTGAGAATATCGTTAGGATACCTCAAGGAGCCATTTTAGGACCTATATTATTCAAAATGTATATGAACGAACCTGTTATTCCATATAATACTGAAGATATCGAGCGACGTCCTTAGGCGATTCCGCTTGGGGTTTTCTTGTAACACCATATTATAAGAAGAGCAAGCTGTTACGAAGATAATGGCCGTCACGTCGTGGAAGCACTGGATCCATTTGCGCCGCTCTTCGCGTTGCCCGCCTACGTCGAACATACTGTACGCATAAACATTAAGTAACAAGGAAAAAATTATTAAAAAATCTTCAATGGGTCAACACTCTTGCACTCAATCACGCTGTAATATCAAAGAATATATACATATACCTACTCAGGAATGGGCCTTTAATGTTTACATGATTGAGAAAAGTAACAAACATGGTTTTGTTTGTGTATGATAGGTACTTACTGGAAATTGACTTTGTCGACTACGAATTTTGTTTCGTATATCCCCGAGGTATGCACTCGACAGCGCAGGATGTCCTGATCGGTGGGCGTGTAGTTGGGCCGCTTTATCACGTGCACTTTGTCCAGAAAACTGGAAGAACAGGTTGTAATTATAAACATCAGGATATAAATACCTACTCAAAAGAAGATAGTACTATAGTCCAATTATATATAAAGATGATACGTATGTACTACTTGGCAAATTCAATTAGCTGCTGCTACGTAAGCTACACGCCAAGGTCCTTCCACAACGCGTCCGTGTGCTCGTAGAACTGCGCCGGCTCTAATATAACACATAAGGTACTCACTACTTGGCACTGTCGATGAGCTGGTACTCGTTGCTACGCTCATACGTGCGCTGTACGCCGAGATCCTTCCACAACGCCTCCGTGTGCTCGTAGAACTCCGCCAAGTAGTCGCTGTCGACCTGGGACGCAAGAGCTAGAGCCTGTTGGTATAAGTGATAATAATTAAAATAAATCGACCGTGACAGACGTAGCTATAATATAGCTCGGCATATTAGGATATATTTTCAATACAATCTTTGAGTGACCGCACACGCAGCTATAATATATCTCGATGTTTCATAATTTTAAGGTTTTTTTTTTTAATATACAAATGGCCAAAAAAAGTTTTTTATGAATGATAGATGATGAATGATATAGTACCTTTTCATTGGGTAAATTAAGTGGGCTGCGTTTCTAAGACGAATAAAAAGTCACGGTGTATATATGGTGACTAGTCATTAGTAAACGATACTTAGACACATGATTGTACTCATGATAACAAACAACTTTCCCGAAGAAACAAATAGGAATATATTAGTAAATTGAATAAAAGCTGATGGTGCATTCTTATGGGCTAAGTAAATAAATAAAAAGTCAATAACAAAGTATCGTTAACTAATTACCTATCATGTAATTAGTTATCATGAGTTCAAATAATATCAAAATTAGCAGCGGCATCTTCCTCCGAAAAACTATCAATTAAATCCAATAACAATGTGCTTGTTGGATCCATAATTATTGTATTTACAAATAAATAAATAATATTAAATATCCTGGGATATCCAACCAAAGTAATGTGGATACACCTAGATGTGTTGATACAACTTCTATATTAGTACCTAACGGAAACCATTATTTGCGGATTGATATAATGTCTTTAAACCAAATGATTCTTACTTATGACGAATCGACGAATCTGACATGAACGTCAATGACCGAATGAGCGTCTCAAAAGCCTTTCATTATTTACATCATTAGTTTCCTCTGGGATCTTCAGTAACGATGGTCGTCTCACTAGGTTCCATTCTCGGACCTTTTATTTTTATTATTTACATCAACTACTATCTTGTTGTAGTCCGAGAGATGAGAAATAAAAAATGAAAAAATTTCCTCTTAAATTTCAATTAGGTAATAGGTACATATATAACCATGCCAAAGGCTTCTACTCCATTTACCAGGTATGTAGTACGAGAGATGAGAGATATAAAACGAACCATCCTCTGTAACTATTTAACCTACCTTAGTAGGTAAAATTATGAAATTACATTATATAATTAAACGTTCAAATATCACAACGATTCTGAACCTGAATATAACTGATGTAGGCAGAGATTATCTGTTGAGCCTACATTATTTTAACATAAAACAAGAAACATTTTCACACACACCTTTAAGTATTCGGCGCGAGCCTTATTCTCTGGTTTTTCAAATGTTATTGGAGGTGTGAAAGTTTCCATAGCACTCGTTATGGCCTGGAACATAAAAAAATCTTTCACTGAATTGCGATTGAATTAGACTGAATAAATCATTACGAAAAGGTTAATAAAAATTATTACAAGTATCGCTTCGCGTATATTCTTCTTGATATCCTCGATCTTCTCCCTCCGTTCTTTGTCAGAGAACCCGTTCACGTGAAGGATGCGCATCTGCTTGACGATAGTGGACTTGCCCGACTCGCCCGCGCCCAGCAACAGTAGCCGGTGCGTCGCGCGGTATAGCTGGAATGTGGATACAAGTACTTAGGCCGAATTTTATAGCATACACTGATATAGCTCGTAATTTTCTGGGCTAAGGCCTACTGCCTGTACGCCTAGTAGGAGCTATAGGATCATTTTTCATTGCTTTTTAAGTGCGCATACCATATATTTAGTAAAAGTACTTAATAGCTGCGCAGTAGCGCTTAACAAAAATAACATCAATCTCAGCTCAGGCGGTTTTTAACCGCATATCTAGATGCAGACAATCAGCATTGCGAAACCCGCTTTTGATGGAAATCACCCTTGCAGCATGTTGAATTGAGTACCGATGGGAATGAAACCACCCATCTTCCACGCCAATCCGAATACAGGAATTTCAGGAATTCGCAGGCTGGATCCGCAATTGTTGAGTCTGAGCACAAACACAAGCATAATTTATCTTCTTCTCTAATCACCTGCTTATCTATCTGCAATTCTCTGTTGATGGCAGCGTTGCGGCGTTTCTGTATTTTTTTTTCCTCAGAGTCCAGTAAGCCGAAGCACCCCATTGCCGAACACAGCCCACCTAGATTAACAAAACAAACAGCTTAAAATCTATACTAATACAAGCTGCCCGGCGTGGTGCTACCCTACCCTACCCTACCCTATCTATACCATCCAGGGAGTTAATTCTACAATACGTGTGTATGTCACTGAACTCCTCCTAAACGGCTGGACCGATTTGAATGAATTTTGTTGTATGCGTTTGCGTGGCGCCCTGGATGGTTCAGATTCACAAATCAGCCCGGCAGATGGCGCTGCAGTCGGTATAATAGATTATATTATCGAGGAGGAGTTCAGTGACATACACACGTACAGTAGAATTTTATATAATAAAGATTATAAAGAGATAAGAAGCTACAGTGCCCTCGACTGCTTTTCGCTACTTTACATCTCGGGAACAGATTTACATTATATAACATTGCTTTTTTGTATTCCTGCGGTAATGTTGCCAGTACTCCCAGTGGCGTAACTATACCATCTGGGGCCCGTGGAAAATTCTTTTGATGGGGCCCTATCAGTAAAAATCGTCACGTTGTACTCAGTTTAATTTTAATAAACTTCGAGATTTTCAGCGTATCGTACTCAATTACACGTTGTATAATAATGTCCCACTAATGGCCATAGGCCTCCTCTTTTAGGCGAGAGGGAATGGTTTTTAGTCCCCACGCTATCGCGCTAGCCCAATGCGTATTGGAGACTTCACATCCATAGAACATAATATCTCAATGTATTCATCATCTATTTGCTAGCTTTTCGGTGAAGGAACAACATCGTGAGGAAACCTGCATACATTTACAATTAAATAAAAATAACAATTTAATTTCAATAAGATATTTATTAAAAAATATATTATTATATTATTTTTGGAATTTAAGCAGAACTTATAAAAATATACTTTTCAAATAAAATAAAATACTCAGGTACAATGTAAAAAAATATTTTTGAGCTCGCGGCCTCTTGGGCCGGGGCCCTCTTGGGTCGGAGGCCCGTGGCATTTTGCCAGCCCTGCCACCCTATTGTTACGCCACTGAGTACCTACTCCATAACTTCGGAGGCGCCGCGCTGCCACGGGCGCTGCCGCCGCGTGATGGCAGTGTGCGGACCAGGGTGCCTAGACAAGATGGTTATCCACAATGGTCATCGTTACTAAACGATCAACCTTTGTATGGGATTGACATTTCAAATCGAAATATCACGTGATATTAACTATCTCTTATATCAAACCCATACAAAGGTTGATCGTTTAGTAACGATGACGATTGTGGATAACCATCTTGTCTAGGCACCCAGAGTGGTGCATTGGCGTATCTTAATTTATTTTTCAGGGGGGCCTGGGCCCTTTAAAACGATGGTTGATGTGTAGATGTTGATGGATCCCGGGATATACCTCTACTTATAATAACTATTTTGGTACGTGAAGCAAAAACTTTCATCTTTTTTTTTAGCTTATATTGCGCGTACGGAGATTGGTGATATTTGGCGTAAATTTCGCGACGAACATTGAGGGACCATAATGAAAACAGGTCAAGATGTCAAACGTATTTCCGAACCGCTTTATATTAGTAAAAAGATCTTTGTTATTTACTAACTATCTACGGGCGTTGCTACCCGCTGTCAGTTTAATTGCGCCCAATTTACATTTAAAGATTATCTTAATTCAGCCTTAAAAACAGTTAATATGCAAAGTGCTCATGATATTACATGAAAATTCTCAAAATATGACAAATATAAAAATACCATGTGATGTATTGTTAAATTGAAATCTTAAATGTTGTTTTTATTTGTTTATTTTTAAGTCTAATTACGATAACGTGAAGTGAGATGATTTTTTGTCGTTGTGAGCCTATTATTGCAATTAAAGCCTAGTTTGTGAAACGGGCGTCGATAGATAATAACTTTTAATAACGCCCAAAATAGAGTTTTTTTAAAAGCTGCATTCGTTAATTATGAATAAAACTCATTGTAACCTGTTATTTTTTTGTTTCACAAATAAAAAAACCATTGTTTAGAATATTTTTTGTTTTCATAAGTATGTCAATACCAAAACTATTTGAAATTAAAGTTAGGTGGGCGTTAATCACCCACGGTAATACTTGTACGTAGTATTTATATACTCTTGAGGTACTACATACTACATATGTATTATAATTGTTCGTTCTTCTGGATTGACAACAGAGAGACTGAGGTGGTCGTTCGAAAATCGGGTGCGAATGCAGACATAACAAGCAGAGAGAGATTTTGTTACCTACCTACGTGTATTGGAGCAACTTGCACAGCGATTGTTATAGATTAGATTCCTAGATTAGTAACCTAGATTTAGTTGGCATAAGGTAGTGTTCAGTGATTCCAACATGTAATACAAAACAAATCCTTATTAGCAAGGCCAGCTTGCGGTGAGTTGTTGGTGACTTAGCGTTACCACTACGTAAACAGAGTCACTATTTAAATCAATCAAGTTCTTAGAATTTGTCCATAAATGACTGAAAGCCCATATTACCTACTAATATACCTAAAGAAAACCAAAACTTAAGTCAAGTCTCAAGACTTTGTTTGTGTTTATCTAACATAAACCTTATGTCATTGATCCAGGGGGCTACCACAAGCTCATAAAACATGGTTAAAATAACCTTATTTGTATTTTGTCCCGTTTTGACGCCGGATGTCAAAGAAAGACAAAAGTCAAATAAGGTTATAATAATATTGTTTATGAGCTTGTGCCCTCTGGTTTAGAAATTTAATAGCTTTACTGAAATCATGATTATATTTTTATTTAGCTTAATTTAACTGATTCTTGCATCTAGATTAACAGTTTTTTTTATAAGATTACAAAGAACGAACGACTTACCAGTTTATTAAAACTCACAATTTTTACACTATTCTTTCGGAACCAGAAACTAAGTGTCGAATATACTATAACTCAAATCTAAGGTCAATAAAACACAATACATAAAGCACAGATTCGATTGAAGAAATAAAATATCCATCGATCTTCTTCACTATACACTTCGGTTTCGCACTGGTCACCACTACACTTCAATCGCAAATGAGCTAATATTGAATAAGGTTTTTACACTGACTGATATGTGGTCAGTACCTAAAGAGGCAATTCAATCTACACAATACATATCACGTGACAATTGTTAATTTAATAATTTAATTGCTCTTGTACTGTATTTATTTGAACCGTTTATATCTAGACCTTTTTCCACACATCGACACATACAATACAGCTTATTATTATTACAAATTCGCTTATAAATACCTATCAGTTTTTCTGAAACAAAAAGGTAATGAAGTCGATGAAAATTACGTTCGAAGATTCCATTTCATACATTCATGCATAGGTACAATAATACATACAGGTGAAACTAATAAAAAAAGGAACTCTTATGTTCCACTCCGTCCGTCTATCAAAGCGATATTCCTATCTCAGCAACCACTAATGCTATAGAATTTGGAATAGTTTTAACTATTGCTTACCCAAACTTATTGCATGAAAAATATTTTTCTTTTCTGTACAAAAGGCGCTGGAAAGGTGTAATAATGAAGCAAAGACCTCAAAGCTTTGCATAGCAGACCATCTCATATGGAAGTATCTATCACAGGTAAAATTAGCTTACGAAATGATCTATATGCCCAGTTTGGCAATAAAAAAACCTACCATTGGTAAGCAAAACGATTCGTTTTTATTTATTGAAATCGGGCATACACTTTTCTAACTGATGAACTAAGACCCTGTCCAAAAAAGAAGAATGCGCCGCGTATGGATTACGCGCGTACGGCGAGAGTCACCATACATTGAGTCCACAAGCATCGGAATTCGTCCTTTCTGGACAGGGTCTAAGTAAGTTCATAGTGTGCTATGAGTAATTGCCTTCATTTTATAACCTAAACTGGATGATGCTACATGCATTATGAAACCTGCGCGCTAGTCTCGCTTGTCCGTTTTCCTTTAATACTATTTTGAATACGTAGGTAGGCTATTTACTCACCTAATAGTACGAGTATGTTAGCGTAATATTTATTTGTAAAGCTCGTACCAGGCAAATATATCTAAATATAGTTTGTATTATTTAATCGAACAATTTAAAACAATTACAATTGTGTAGGTTATCTTTTTCAAGTCTTTTTGTTACGCATTGTTTATAGACCACCTACTGATTTCTCATTACAGTTATGTTTTATCATCCCACTAGCTGTCCCCCGCGGATTCACCCGCGTTCCCGGAATAAAAAGCCTATAATACTCGGGGATAAAGTAGCTTCCTATTAGTGAAAGAATTTTTCGAATCCGACTGGTTATAGTTCCAGAGAATATACCGTTTAAACAAACAAACAAACAAAAAAACGATTCCACTTTATTATATTAGTAGTATAGATTATATTATATGTATCTGGGGGCACGGGTAGTGCCCCCGCCAAGACTAGCCAAGCGAAGCGCAAGAGGGCACTACCTATATATACCTATACCTTTTTCGAAACGCTTCGTCGTTTTTTTTAACGCTCATAAACTGGGTTTGTATTATACCAGATAAACAAAATTCTCTGGATATGATGTCAATAGTGGACTTATCAAACATAAAGTTTCAATTGCATAGCTTATACTTTTGATTTTATTGATACCCTAAAAAACCCCGATTACGTCACTGACTCACTGATGATCATCAATAATCTACCATCAAGAGAGGTAGGGCATAAGCGATCTCCCGTTCTAAATTAAATTTTAAAGTTCACGACAAGCGCGCCTGGGTTCTTCAATAACCCATCAAGAGAGGTATCTCTTGATGGTGTATAGATTGATTGATGTGATGCCCTACCGGGCATAAGCGGTCTCCCGTTCTAAATTGCAAAACCCGACTGGGGAAGTATCTACCTCCACCTTTCAGAAGATCCTTTACAAGCCCTTAAAAGGGCGGCAGAATATCGGCAACGTGCGTGTGATACCTATCCGGTGTTGCATGCAAGCGCTGTAGCATAGGTGCATTGGTGACACATGATTGCAAAGTGCGCTGATTATTGTGCAAAGCACTTTCACTGGCTTTCTGGCTTCGTCATTATTATTACCTACCTCACTGGGAGTTGGAGGTCTAGCCACTTTAATCTGTGGTCTAGCGCAAACGCATGTGTCATATCACGTCATACATGACTCATCATAAAGGAAAACTGATGATTTACTATTGTTAAAAATAACTGAAATAATTATGTCATGGATGCATCGGTGTCAAGTGTAAAGATTCACACAACGTACCTAGATAGTTGGCGTATATGCAATATAAATTGTTAGGTACATAAAATGTCTAATCGGTAGTAGTAAACTAACTTACGTACTGCCATTTACCTTAACCACGTTACATATCACAGTACCATCCGAAAGTTAAGTTACTTATCGGCTTACTCACTTGTTGCAATACTAGGGGGATCCCCAATGTGTAGCCGACTTTGAAGAACCCCATATAGGGTTTCCAGGTGTCCGGCTTTTTACGGTCGTGTTCGGCCAAATATTTATTTTAGGACCTGGCAACCCTAACCCCATAACGCAGTGCTGAGGGAAAGAAAACCGTAATGGGGAGCCCATTTCGCATCTTAGTGGTCAGCAGTAGGAAGTAGGAACGCCTGACTGAATCTTCATTTGAAGGATGGAGGTGATTCGTTCGAGGATGAACTCCAATGCTTGCGAGCGATACGATGGAAGATGGATGACGATGTCACCATGTCAAAAAGTTCTTGATAACTTTTACCTACCCACAGACTACCCATTTACCATTATACAGGTTTATTGGTAAAACACTAAAAACCTTGCAGGACTGTATTACGAACATCATACAACAACTTTTGTACTAATGTAGGACCAAAAACTAACTTTCAAGATTTTATTTTTCAATCTAACACATTTTAATACTGTATTTTGTTGTACCTATGCCTCCGTGCACAACTGCAGTCACTCAGTATGAAAGTCTGATGATTTAACTCGAACAAAAGTTGTTGTTTATGATGTTAGATAGTTAACGTTTTACCAATAACCCTGTCTCCGAAGGTTAGTTCTAGTGAGTTCGGGATGGTCAACGATACGAGTGGGCTCTTTGCACCGAGTAAGTGAATCAAGCTGACAAGCGGATGCGCCTACCCAAAGGACCAGCCACTGGAGTGGTGTGAAGTACCTAACATTTGGACCTATTCAGCACACCTTTTTTTTAAGCCACTTTGTCTTTGGTCTCCAAATGACCTCGAAACTGGGCATCACTCGTAATATCGACACCGAGGATCCCGATACTCTTTCGTGGAGAACGCGCAGACGCTCCATTGTCATGAGCTGTACTTCCTTACCTCTAATACGCGTCAGGATACTCACTTCTATAATTATTTGATTTGATCCATGAGAATGACCTATAATTAGGTCCTCCCTTACTTCATAAATGTAAAAGTTTGCCTAGTCTGTCTATTTAGTCTTTGTCTAAAATGATTTTAATAATTGGAAGTATCTGTTTCACTGATAAATAAATAAATATCCTGGGACATTCCTCACACACGGTCATCTGATCCCAAACTAAGCAGAGCTTGTACTATGGAAATCAGATAAATGATATAATTCATATACTCCTTTTTTTTGTTTGTAAATACATACTTAATATACATAATTACACACAGACTCAGGACATACAAACATGTTCATGCACACAAATGCATATCCTGTGTGGGAATCGAACCCACGACCTGCGGCGCGTAAGGTGAACCTTAACCAACTGCGCCAACTGAACCGTCAAAAACTGATGATCATCAAATTATTATTAGGGTAACTCCTGAAGTCCTAGAAAGCTGAAATTTGGTAGTATGTAAGCTAGTTTTAGTACACAAACAACAAAAGTCTAAAACTTGGAACTTTTACCCCCCAACTAGGGGACGGAAGTTTGTATGAGATTACCGCAAATTTTGATGAATGAAAATTGATATAGGGACTCCTTGTTCTAAATAATAAAATCTGCCAATAGTGAACTTATTAAACGTATTAAGTTTCAATAACATAGCTTATACTTTAGATTTTATTGATATCTAAAAAAATCTTATGTAGAGCCAAGCTTATAACTCCACACGCCCTAACTTCACAAACTCTACAGCGTGGGATACATATTTCAGGATTTTTAGTAAATCAACCCCTCCCTTTAAATTAGGGGATTTCCCATACAAACTTAAACAAAATAAAAAACAACTTACAATAAGAAGTGAAATCCCACCAAAAACGAAAAGACGAAACCATATGGCTCGCGATATCAAAAAGTTATCAGATCTCATGTAGAGCCAAGCTTTAACTCTACACGCCCTAACTCTTCAAGCCCTAACTTCACAAACTCTACACAGTCAAAATATGTGGCTTGCCCGTTTCGCTACTGCAAGAACTATTGTATAAGTAACAGAAAAGTAATGAACAGTGAATACATTTTTCACCTTACGCCTATGTGACGGTAGAGTAGGGCGTGTAGGTAGAGTTAATAGCTTGGCTCTATATTATGAGATCCTCTAAATTTTTGACAGTGCGAGCCATATAGTTTCGTCTTGGCAATATTTTACATGAAAATGTTTTTGTTGGGATACTTAATATAATTATAGTAGGTGTCTACGTAGGTTTGATTCATGATGATATATCCAGATTAAGCGTCGAAGCTAGTCAAGATGTCGAAAAAATAGTCTCGGACTGTTGGGGGCTAAATCAAATGTAAATAAATAATTATGCAGTATAATTAACGTCTTTAATCTGTGGTATAATGTTTACTATTTATATGTCTCCCGAATTTAATTGGAATAGTTCAACAACTGCTATCATTATGAACGTCACTATGCAGTGGCGTAAAAATAGGGTGGCAGGGCTGGCAAAATGCCACGGGCCCCCGACCCAAGAGGGCCCCGGCCCAAGAGGCCGCGAGCTCAAAAATATTTTTAATCGTGATCTATTAGGGCTTCCAAACAAACATACAAAATTTAATAGGTGTATGTATGTATGTTTGTCCACGCATATCTACGAAGATATTAATTGTATTGTAACCATTATTTTTTTATTGATTTACATTTACTTCAACTTAGGGAACAGTTCAAGTTTTATCGAAATCGGTTCAGTCGTTTTCAAGATATGGACAAATATGTGTGACGGCCTGGCTTATTGATACGAGCGAAGGGTGTGGTGTCAAAGGAAAACATCTCAAAACCTTAATCGAATTCTAGTGCATTTAAGAAAAACTAAAAATGACGAAATAAAAAAGTAAATTAAAAAAAAAAAAAAACGACTTCAGAATACACTACAAAGTATGAAATAATTCTAATCTGACACTGATTTGAAGTCAGTGGAAGAGCACGACGTATTCCATTGAAAATATTTCGCTGACTTCAAATCAGTGTCAGATTAAAGTTATTTCATACTTTTTAGTGTATTCTGAAGTCGTTTTTTTTTATTTAAATTACTTTTTTATTTTACATAGTACCTGAGTATGGTAAATGCTTGTCATAGTGACACTATGACAAGCAAAATGACGCAGAGTGAGCGTAAATCGTAGCTGTCACGTACACCAGCCTAAAAAAGTTGGTCTGTTTAATTAATTGTGAATTCCCTCTTGAGGGATGAATTAGTAATCATAAAATAATATTAGTAAAATAATCCGTGGGAAAAAAACAAAATTCCGAAATTGAACTTTATATCAGTACAAAGTATTAATTTATTTATCTAAAAAGAAAAATCCCACGGATTATTTTTCTAATATTATTTTTTGATTATTAATGACCTAGTAGTATAGCGTTTTTTTCTAGGTATATCTATCTATTTCTATAGATATGTATAGTTAAAGCAAAACTTGTGCTATAGCAACTACATCTACATACATATAGAAAAATTCCAAGAGTCTGCCGTTGCTACCGATTAACGGTCAGCTCGGTTAACCAAGCGAATGCGTTAGGTAATATTAAATTGTTTATTTAGTCATCGGTTTAGGTACAGTTGAGTAGCTATAGGGGGCATCCCCTGTTATTATAATCCCAATTACATGTTATGCCTACGAAACTCGGCAAGCGGTGGGTGGATGTGGAAAATGGAGGACCGGACCTAAAATGCAAAAGCCGGACTCGACCCTTAATTTGGCCGGACATTTTGCCCTAAAAGCCGAACCTTTTTTAAAGCTGCGCGGTCATATAAAAAGTCGGACATTTTCACTAAACCCTCTCTCCTGTTTCATGCCACGGTGGTGGCACGTCCAAAAAAACACTCAAATGTCGCGAAACACATACGATTTGTGACATGTCGACAGTTAAGGGGCTTGTTGTTTTGATTTGTCATGACATGACATGTAAACAGAAGAGGGGATAATAATAAAGAAAACACATTTGAGTACTTATTTGAATTGTTTATTACTTGCTCATTAACGACGTAATTAACAAGCTTATGTATCACAACAACAACAACACTGACGACGTCAGAGTCGCTGGGCGCCGCTGGATGCAAGCGGCCCAGAACCGTTCGAAGTGGAAATCAATGGGGGAGGCCTATGTTCAGCAGTGGACATCCATAGGCTGATATGATGATGATGATGATGTAACACAAATTAATCCATTATCTGTTGTTCTCATTGAGTCCATGTGGTTTTGGGCAGCCTACAAAAAGCCTGACAGTAGCTGGACGGGCTGGATACGTAAATATTTGGCCGGATATGACCGTTAAAAGCCAAACATCTTCGGCTCAAGCTGGCAACTCTAGGACCGGAAGATGCGGTGATTATTGGGAAATTTGTCCAGCAGTAGACGATCACAAGCTAATGATGATGATGATGGTGAACATGTTACTATGGAGAATCTAAACAGCGCCGGCTCTGATGGGGTAGAGCAAGAGGGGCCGTCGGTCTAGGCCCAGCCTACAAGTGGTAAAATATTTTAAATGCCGCGGTGATACGCGGTGGGATGGAGGCCACGCCACGTGTCAGGCCAGGGTCTTCAGATTAGTGTTTTTTTCACATATTTGGGGAAAAATAAAGACTGTTGCGAACATGTGGGGTAACCAAAAGCCGGTGAATCTAGATAGGGTAATATAATTTGTAGTAAAAAATATTAAACCTATACTAGTGGCTCTGTGAGCTAAGTCTAAAAAAATAATGTAATTTTTACGTCGATTCAGTATTATCAAAAAACCAAATCGACAAAAAAAACAATTATTAATTACCGAACCTGCTCACATTTTACTTGAATCGGTTGAGAAATGAGACCTGCGGAGGAGAACCTGGACAGACATACAAGCATTTTTATCCAAGTTGGAACGGAGACGCTTCCCTTGCTCGTTCAATTAAATAATCTAATAATTTCCTTTCTCTAAAATCTTTTTAATTATAGTAGGTAGGTCGTACAAGGTAGTTATGTAATTATATAGTTTATATGCTGTATTTCCTTTTTGTTTCAAACTCGAGTGTAATCCCATGTGGTGTTTGCCTATAATCGCGCTAATCTCTGGAACTACCAGGCGGATCCGAAAAATCCTTAGCGCATGTATTTTGTCATATAAATAAATGTATTAATCATGGTGTTCTGTTATATATAGGTACCTAACATTATTCCATATTAAGAGTAGGATGTTTTCCAATGAAACGGGGCGTAACATAATGTACCTACACGATGAAATTTAATATTATAATATTTATTTATACTTAATAAAAATATTTAAATTATGCTAGGTTTGCACAGTTAGATTTTATTCAGTAAACGAAACGAATTTCTAAGTAATAATAAATGAGTACAAAGTCATCATAAATGATATGATAGTTAGGTAATTGGTTCCATTTTTAGTGACCCACTATACCTAAATACATTATTCTCGGATATATACCCGCGGGGGTAATCTAGTACCACATCATTATGAATGTATGTGTTTGTTGGTCCACAAACTAGGATAACCTGTATCTTGTAGACCACCTTCCAGTGAAACATTTAAAAAAGACAAAGAAACTTACAATAATAAAATTAAAAACAACATAATATAAGTATAGGTACTGAGTACCTAATACAAAATTTAAATATTAGCGAAATCTAACAATCTTTGATTGGAGAGGAGCTATAATAAACTGTAAACGAAATACTATTAAATTATAACATACCTTAATCATCTGTTGATATCCTAATAATTGCGAATGTCTCTCACAACTAAACCACTACACTATAGGAACATTTGACACCCATCGATGCCATTTAGATCAACACTTAGCGCGTTTCCTAAATTCAAAACTTTACACTTAGGAGAACAGTCACCGATATGTATCACATCCTGAGAAGTACGATTCTCGTCTGAAATAATATTACACAACCGGAAAATATGGTACACTATCAGCCTACGTACCGATCGCATTGCGGTTAGGTACTCATAAAAGCAATCAATTTTAGTAAACACATGATTTATCCTCATAAATTATTAGATATTCGGCATTTTTGCAATACCACTCTATTGCAGATTATTAGAATAAATCAGAAAGCGACACACGACAAGCGCGCCTGGGTTCTTCAATAATCTACCATCAAGAGAGGTAGGGCATAAGCGATCTCCCGTTCTAAATTGCAAAACCCGACTGGGGAAGTATCTACCTCCACCTTTCAGAAGATCCTTTACAAGCCCTTAAAAGGGCGGCAGAATATCGGCAACGTGCGTGTGATACCTATCCGGTGCTGCATGCAAGCGCTGTAGCATAGGTGCATTGGTGACACATGATTGCAAAGTGCGCTGATTATTGGGCAAAGCAAAACGCGTTTCACTGAGGTTTGGCTTCGTCATTATTATTACCTACCTCACTGGGAGTTGGAGGTCTAGCGCAAACGCATGTGTCATATCACGCCATGCATGACTCATCATAAAGGAAAACTGATGATTTACTATTGTTAAAAATAACTGAAATAATTATGTCATGGATGCATCGGTGTCAAGTGTAAAGATTCACACAACGTACCTAGATAGTTGGCGTATATGCAATATAAATTTTTAGGTACATAAAATGTCTAATCGGTAGTAGTAAACCAACTTACGTACTGCCATTTTCCTTAACCACGTTACATATCACAGTACCATCCGAAAGTTAAGTTACTTATCGGCTTACTCACTTGTTGCAATACTAGGGGGATCCCCAATGTGTAGCCGACTTTGAAGAACCCCATATAGGGTTTCCAGGTGTCCGGCTTTTTACGGTCGTGTTCGGCCAAATATTTATTTTAGGACCTGGCAACCCTAACCCCATAACGCAGTGCTGAGGGAAAGAAAACCGTAATGGGGAGCCCATTTCGCATCTTAGTGGTCAGCAGTAGGAAGTAGGAACGCCTGACTGAATCTTCATTTGAAGGATGGAGGTGATTCGTTCGAGGATGAACTCCAATGCTTGCGAGCGATACGATGGAAGATGGATGACGATGTCACCATGTCAAAAAGTTCTTGATAACTTTTACCTACCCACAGACTACCCATTTACCATTATACAGGTTTATTGGTAAAACACTAAAAACCTTGCAGGACTGTATTACGAACATCATACAACAACTTTTGTACTAATGTAGGACCAAAAACTAACTTTCAAGATTTTATTTTTCAATCTAACACATTTTAATACTGTATTTTGTTGTACCTATGCCTCCGTGCACAACTGCAGTCACTCAGTATGAAAGTCTGATGATTTAACTCGAACAAAAGTTGTTGTTTATGATGTTAGATAGTTAACGTTTTACCAATAACCCTGTCTCCGAAGGTTAGTTCTAGTGAGTTCGGGATGGTCAACGATACGAGTGGGCTCTTTGCACCGAGTAAGTGAATCAAGCTGACAAGCGGATGCGCCTACCCAAAGGACCAGCCACTGGAGTGGTGTGAAGTACCTAACATTTGGACCTATTCAGCACACCCAATTTTTTTTAAGCCACTTTGTCTTTGGTCTCCAAATGACCTCGAAACTGGGCATCACTCGTAATATCGACACCGAGGATCCCGATATTCTTTCGTGGAGAACGCGCAGACGCTCCATTGTCATGAGCTGTACTTCCTTACCTCTAATACGCGTCAGGATACTCACTTCTATAATTATTTGATTTGATCCATGAGAATGACCTATAATTAGGTCCTCCCTTACTTCATAAATGTAAAAGTTTGCCTAGTCTGTCTATTTAGTCTTTGTCTAAAATGATTTTAATAATTGGATGTATCTGTTTCACTGATAAATAAATAAATATCCTGGGAAATTCCTCACACACGGTCATCTGATCCCAAACTAAGCAGAGCTTGTACTATGGAAATCAGATAAATGATATAATTCATGTACTCCTTTTTTTTGTTTGTAAATACATACTTAATATACATAATTACACACAGACTCAGGACATACAAACATGTTCATGCACACAAATGCATATCCTGTGTGGGAATCGAACCCACGACCTGCGGCGCGTAAGGTGAACCTTAACCAACTGCGCCAACTGAACCGTCAAAAACTGATGATCATCAAATTATTATTAGGGTAACTCCTGAAGTCCTAGAAAGCTGAAATTTGGTAGTATGTAAGCTAGTTTTAGTACACAAACAACAAAAGTCTAAAACTTGGAACTTTTACCCCCCAACTAGGGGACGGAAGTTTGTATGAGATTACCGCAAATTTTGATGAATGAAAATTGATATAGGGACTCCTTGTTCTAAATAATAAAATCTGCCAATAGTGAACTTATTAAACGTATTAAGTTTCAATAACATAGCTTATACTTTAGATTTTATTAATATCTAAAAAAATCTTATGTAGAGCCAAGCTTATAACTCCACACGCCCTAACTTCACAAACTCTACACCGTGGGATACATATTTCAGGATTTTTAGTAAATCAACCCCTCCCTTTAAATTAGGGGATTTCCCATACAAACTTAAACAAAATAAAAAACAACTTACAATAAGAAGTGAAATCCCACCAAAAACGAAAAGACGAAACCATATGGCTCGCGATATCAAAAAGTTATCAGATCTCATGTAGAGCCAAGCTTTAACTCTACACGCCCTAACTCTTCAAGCCCTAACTTCACAAACTCTACACAGTCAAAATATGTGGCTTGCCCGTTTCGCTACTGCAAGAACTATTGTATAAGTAACAGAAAAGTAATGAACAGTGAATACATTTTTCACCTTACGCCTATGTGACGGTAGAGTAGGGCGTGTAGGTAGAGTTAATAGCTTGGCTCTATATGAGATCCTCTAAATTTTTGACAGTGCGAGCCATATAGTTTCGTCTTGGCAATATTTTACATGAAAATGTTTTTGTTGGGATACTTAATATAATTATAGTAGGTGTCTACGTAGGTTTGATTCATGATGATATATCCAGATTAAGCGTCGAAGCTAGTCAAGACGTCGAAAAAATAGTCTCGGACTGTTGGGGGCTAAATCAAATGTAAATAAATAATTATGCAGTATAATTAACGTCTTTAATCTGTGGTATAATGTTTACTATTTATATGTCTCCCGAATTTAATTGGAATAGTTCAACAACTGCTATCATTATGAACGTCACTATGCAGTGGCGTAAAAATAGGGTGGCAGGGCTGGCAAAATGCCACGGGCCCCCGACCCAAGAGGGCCCCGGCCCAAGAGGCCGCGAGCTCAAAAATATTTTTAATCGTCTTCAAAAAAAAGGAGATTATCAATTCGACGCGTATGTATGTAATATTATTGGAAGTGCAATATATTCACATATGATGATCTATTAGGGCTTCCAAACAAACATACAAAATTTAATAGGTGTATGTATGTATGTTTGTCCACGCATATCTATGAAGATATTAATTGTATTGTAACCATTATTTTTTTATTGATTTACATTTACTTCAACTTAGGGAACAGTTCAAGTTTTATCGAAATCGGTTCAGTCGTTTTCAAGATATGGACAATATGTGTGACGGCCTGGCTTATTGATACGAGCGAAGGGTGTGGTGTCAAAGGAAAACATCTCAAAACCTTAATCGAATTCTAGTGCATTTAAGAAAAACTAAAAATGACGAAATAAAAAAGTAAATTAAAAAAAAAAAGACTTCAGAATACACTACAAAGTATGAAATAATTCTAATCTGACACTGATTTGAAGTCAGTGGAAGAGCACGACGTATTCCATTGAAAATATTTCGCTGACTTCAAATCAGTGTCAGATTAAAGTTATTTCATACTTTTTAGTGTATTCTGAAGTCGTTTTTTTTATTTAAATTACTTTTTTATTTTACATAGTACCTGAGTATGGTAAATGCTTGTCATAGTGACACTATGACAAGCAAAATGACGCAGAGTGAGCGTAAATCGTAGCTGTCACGTACACCAGCCTAAAAAAGTTGGTCTGTTTAATTAATTGTGAATTCCCTCTTGAGGGATGAATTAGTAATCATAAAATAATATTAGTAAAATAATCCGTGGGAAAAAAACAAAATTCCGAAATTGAACTTTATATCAGTACAAAGTATTAATTTATTTATCTAAAAAGAAAAATCCCACGGATTATTTTTCTAATATTATTTTTTGATTATTAATGACCTAGTAGTATAGCGTTTTTTTCTAGGTATATCTATCTATTTCTATAGATATGTATAGTTAAAGCAAAACTTGTGCTATAGCAACTACATCTACATACATATAGAAAAAATCCAAGAGTCTGCCGCTGCTTGCTACCGATTAACGGTCAGCTCGGTTAACCAAGCTAATGCGTTAGGTAATATTAAATTGTTTATTTAGTCATCGGTTTAGGTACAGTTGAGTAGCTATAGGGGGCATCCCCTGTTATTATAATTCCAATTACATGTTATGCCTACGAAACTCGGCAAGCGGTGGTGGATGGATGTGGAAAATGGAGGACCGGACCTAAAATGCAAAAGCCGGACTCGACCCTTAATTTGGCCGGACATTTTGCCCTAAAAGCCGAACCTTTTTTAAAGCTGCGCGGTCATATAAAAAGTCGGACATTTTCACTAAACCCTCTCTCCTGTTTCATGCCACCCAAAATGGTGGCACGTCCAAAAAAACACTCAAATGTCGCGATACGATTTGTGACATGTCGACAGTTAAGGGGCTTGTTGTTTTGATTTGTCATGACATGACATGTAAACAGAAGAGGGGATAATAATAAAGAAAACACATTTGAGTACTTATTTGAATTGTTTATTACTTGCTCATTAACGACGTAATTAACAAGCTTATGTAACACAACAACAACAACACTGACGACGTCAGAGTCGCTGGGCGCCGCTGGATGCAAGCGGCCCAGAACCGTTTTAAGTGGAAATCAATGGGGGAGGCCTATGTTCAGCAGTGGACAGCCATAGGCTGATATGATGATGATGATGATGTAACACAAATTAATCCATTATCTGTTGTTCTCATTGAGTCCATGTGAAATATATTAAGTTTTGGGCAGCCTACAAAAAGCTTGACAAAAGCTGGACGCGTAAATATTTGGCCGGATATGACCGTTAAAAGCCAAATATCTTCGGCTCAAGCTGGCAACTCTAGGACCGGAAGATGCGGTGACTATTGGGAAATTTGTCCAGCAGTAGACGATCACAGGCTAATGATGATGATGATGGTGAACATGTTACTATGGAGAATCTAAACAGCGCCGGCTCTGATGGGGTAGAGCAAGAGGGGCCGTCGGTCTAGGCCCAGCAAGTAGTAAAATAGTTTCAAATGGCGCGGTGATAGGTACGCGGTGGGATGGAGGCGACGTGTCAGGCCAGTGTCTCCAGATTGGTGTTTTTTTCTCAATTTTGGGGAAAAGTAAAGACTGTTGCGAACATTTGGGGGTAACCAAAAGCCGGTGAATCTAGATCATAGGGTAATATAATTAGTAGTAAAAAATATTAGGTACCTATACTAGTGGCTCTGTGAGCTGTAGGTATAGACCTCGCAAGTCTCAAAAAATAATGTAATTTTTACCTCGATTCAGTTTTATCAAAAAACCAAATCGTCAAAAAAAACAATTATTAATTACCGAACCTGCTCACAATATTTTACTTGAATCGGTTGAGAAATAAGACATGGTCTAGGAGGTGAACAGCTGGACAGACATACAAGCATTTTATCCAAGTTGGAACGGAGACGCTTCCCTCGCTCGTTCAATAAAATAATCTAATAATTTCCTTTCTCTAAAATCTTTTTAATTATAGTAGGTAGGTATATCTCGTACAAGGTAGTTATGTAAGTATATAGTTTATATGCTGTATTTCCTTTTTGTTTCAAACTCGAGTGTAATCCCATGTGGTGTTTGCCTATAATCGCGCTAATCTCTGGAACTACCAGGCGGATTCGAAAAATCCTTAGCGCATGTATTTTGTCGTATAAATAAATGTATTAATCATGGTGTTCTGTTATATATAGGTACATAACATTATTCCATATTAAGAGTATGATGTTTTCCAATGAAACGGGGCGTAACATAATGTACCTACACGAAATTTAATATTATAATATTTATTTATAATAGAAGCGTTTTACCTGAAAATAAAACGCATATTAAATACTTGCCTTATTTGAAACTTTATATTTGAGATAGGCCCCTCCTTGTTTTCTGCTTTATCGTACCTTCTTTGTCTACCTTATATCGCCATCTCGCTCGCACATCCCCCTACCATCCACGCCAGGCAGAGCGGCGGGCATGAGCCGCGCGATCTCGTCATTGTGTCGAAAATACCAGGCAGAGTTAAAAACTAAAGTTTCAAATAAGGTAAGTATTTAATATGCGTTTTATTTTCAGGTAAAACGCTTCTATTAAACACTTGACCGTTATTTGAAACTTTATATTTGAGACGTGTTTGTTATCGCCTGGTAGAAGTGGATGCCAATGTGACTTTATGCTTAGTTCAGTAATAGTGGTAAAAGCATAAACTGATTTGTGATATACCTGTGACCTACGTATTTTCCCGGTTTGGGATATACGCAATGATATTATAATAGATATATGCTACCCTCATACTAAGCGGCGTTCAGTTATTGTTGAATTAGGTGAATGCGATAGATAATACGGAACGTATGGTACAGAAAGAGATAGCTATAATGTAGCCGCTAAGCAAAATTACAACAATTGTCTGAATTTGTCTGCAACAATTAGCGTGCGTTAATGCGATATCTACCTCTTTTTATTATAATATCATTGGATATACGAGTACTGTATTCAAGTATACTTCTGAATGAGTCTCTTTGACCATATCGCGAGACAGAATATATCAACAAATATAAAGATGTGCGAGGTATTACCGTAATTTGATTTATAAAGCACAAACCAAAATATATAATTGACTAGAAGCAATTTCTGAAGTTCTTATCAAATAATTGATTTACATAGAAATACATTTTTATTAATAAGTTTCATAAACATGTCAATGATCTTGAATGAATCATGCGAGGATATTATTATCCCGCTATTAGTGGCTTTTTATCAGCTATAGGACTATCTGAAAGTATTGCATAATTGCATACCTATCTCCAATAGGCACGTGACCAGATTTCGAATCAGATCGGATAAGACCAATTTTTAGCTGAGCGTATGTTGCCCGGGAATGCATTATGCCCGCTCCAGCGATGATTTATTTCATCTTGCAGTACCTACTGTTCCAGATGCAGATTTGGCTTGTCATCTCAATCGAATAATAAGTTGATTACATTTCGGTGTTTTACGTCTGTTGTGTAAAGTACGAGACATTACACATAATGTAACAGATGGCTATATGGTTGCTATAGTTTGTATGCCGACATTGTTATTCACCACCGTAATATACCAACCAACGTAAATCATAGGTACCTAATATATTATATCAAAACGTTAATTCTTGTGTATACTTAGTACATTTTATTTTACTCATGTTGTATTTTATTATAATAACCAGCGACGTTATCACTCAAATATTTACCCGATTTATAAGTCCTAGCGTTCAGTCAAGGGAAAACATAATTATAACTTTTACATGTTGCAATTTAAATTTGGAAAAGTGAGGTCATGTACTCTTCAACCTGAATCCAATTACAAAAGTAAGACAACAGTGTATTTGATCTGTATAGTTATGCACAATTCGTAGACTATAATTTTATTTCTAAAAAATTACACGAATCCATCGTAAGCTATAAAATATATCTCAAAATATGACCAACGAGCACATGAGTGCACGAAACTGCATATGTATAGTTATGATATTAACAACTTGTATATTATAATATATCCCATAGTCGGACAAATGGATTACTAGCAAGTTTATGCCTCAAGCCGATCTTGCTGAGGTAGCAGTTTGGAGAAGGTAAAAATGGTTATGCTAGGTGCTTGGGCCTTCGTGAATTATGTATTGATGGTCGGTTTGGTCGAAACACTCAAAATTTGCAACTACGTATATGGGAATTCCATAAGCAAATAAATCTACTACAAGTATTAATTATAAATATTATTCTGTGTAGGCGTATCCGCTACGTAAGTGCTACTCTGGCGGTAGTCGATAATTAGTAACGATAGATGAACTAATAAATGAAACAAACGATACATTCATATGATAACGATACGATTCATTAGATGATTTGGTCACCCTCGTTCCGAATCGACATCTCATTTGGGTCCTGTAGTGCTTTCAATTTCTTTGTGATTGCAATGCAACTCTTGTTCCAGGATATACCACTTTTAAAAACTAGTCCGTTTAATTGGCATGATTTGATTACTTATTTCACTAGAAAATAAGAACGCATTTGCAGGTGAACCAACGACCAGTATGCTGAATCACGATAGTGCAGACTCGTTTGGGTTATGTATGACATAGCTTGGTAAGTTTAAACCAATTAGGCTCCAAGATGATTGTTAAGGAAAATAATTATTATTTCCGTATAATAAAACACACGTTACTTGGGGCATTGGTATTAGCTTGTCGAGGTTATTTGTCAATAGAGATAAGTAGCCTCTGTATAATTTTATTCATTCTCGTTTTAGAATGAAACATGACAAAATTTTAGACAGGAGAAAGTCGTTCAAATAACCGATAATACATATTTATTAATCCCCTATATGTTTGTTACACAATTGTCTAATTAAGCAAAGTTTCGGCTGAGACCGAAAGTAAGGCAAGGTAGGCAAGTATATGTATAATATGTAGCCGTTACTGGTCGATCGACATCTATGTGCGGTGCGTCGCACACATTCGCTAGTGAAAATATGCCTGTTTCTACCTTACACAACCAGGGTTGAAATAAATCGGAGACACGGTAAAAAATATTTGTCCGTGATCACAAGTTTTATCCGTGGTCAGTGAGACCCGCCACTTTTTTGGATCAGCAAACCTTTTTAATGGTGTGCCCGACTCGGTATCTAATAATATACTCTTAGTACTGAACCGATTGACTTGACTTTACCAACGGCAGCGTTTGGTAAAACTATATGCAACAACCGTGTATTATTTTCAGTATGTCAATCGGAGATTCGTAGATGTTACCACTATTGGTGGATTTTAAATTATTGCCCCGCTTTGAAAATGTCAGTATCAAGTCTTCAGAGTACCTCACAAGGACTAGAATGCTAAGAACCCCGCGAGGATTGAATATGTTAAGGAAAGTGCGTAGAAGCACCAATATCCTAGTGAGGTACTTAAAAATAAATACACTGTAAGGGTACATTTTGTTACCAACCTCTGTGAGAGTTGATAATGGTGGGAAATATGTGTAAAGGTATCCCAGTGTAGGACTATGCGAATATACATTACATTTAAAACCATCTGTCCCCATGACGTTAGGTTATGTTATATGTAATGGCATGTGCGTGAAAGTGCAATATTCAAGTAAAAAACCTTACGAGGGAGCATTTTAAATTATCTGCCGTTGCAATGGTTGATTATGATGGCGAATGTGCGAAGAACATTTATCTAAGTGAAGTACCCTGCGAAGAGCATAGATATTTGGGTTTTTTCTTTACCTACTAAAAATCTGCTTCTAAAGCATTTGATTCTAGTCTATTGAAAGGCAAAAAGTTTTTTGAACACCACCTGCCTTTTTAATGTGCGTTGAGGCACAACATCCAAAATAATACCCCGCGATTTCAACTCACCTGCCTGCCTGGGGTTGGTTATTATGGGGAATGTGTGTACGGGCACAACATCCAAGAGAATACCCCGCGAGGGTATATTAAAACTCACCTACCCTTGCGAGGGGTTGATTATTATGTGGAATGTGCGTACGGAGTACGGGCACAACTTCCAAAAGAATACCCTGCGAGGGTATTATAAAACTCATCAGCCCCTGCGAGGGGTGGATTATTATGGGGAATGTGCATACGGAGTACGGGCACAACATCCAAAAGAATACCCTGCGAGGGTATTATAAAACTCACCAGCCCCTGCGAGGGGTTGATTATTATGGAGAATGTGCGTACGGAGTACGGGCACAACATCCATAAGAATACCCTGCGAGGGTAAATTTCAAGTCACTGCCCCTGCGAGGGTACATTTCAAGTCACCGCACCTGCGTGGGTTGGTGTATGGCAGCTCAGACTAGCTTGCAAAGCGGGAGCATTTGATCATTTTACTATAAAGGCAAAAATGTTTTACCGTTTTAAGCACTGTAGTTAACTCGTCTGGTATTAATAGCAAACGGAATCTTTTGGTAAGTAGATTACGAACCCTCATTCCTCACTTCAATTATTTCAGACCACAAATAAGTTGTAATTACGTTAACTCAATAACAAAAAATCTACCTTCAAATATAACTCGTAATGTTTCGTAGACTTCATGTAGGTTAAATCACTGTCCTTATTACTTCGAGTAATTTTAGCACACAAGACCGTTTCTCAAATCTAAAAAGCCGGATTGAATTTGTATTTTAATTATTGAAATTATTTTCAATATACTGTTTTACATAATAAATTGCTACACAAATTATTTAGATGGCAGTCGACACCTTAACACTCCCTTGTGGTCATGATTTATTTTAGTTCAGAGAATTTGAACATCACAGCGATACCGCGATACCCGTTATCACAATTCCAACGTTGTGATTTATTACGGTCAGCACATGATGTATTAAATTATTTTTGTTCAACTGTATCTGAACTAAACTGGAACCAACCTAGGAAAAACCTAGGTTAAAATGTTATAGTACACACGAAAATATCTTTAAAAAGTGGGTAGACTAAAGTATTTAAGAATTAGTTTGTTCAAAGCTTTGAACATAAAATTTCAACAATAATTTGAAATATCGAACGGTAAAACCGTTAAAATTATAAATTATTTCATATTATTAAAATAAGAAGGTACAAATAACTTACATGTGTGCCTAGGCTACGCTAGCGCTAGGCACAACCGTGCGCTGCAGAAAACAAGACGCCAATGACGAGATCGCGCGGCTCATGCCCGCCGCTCTGCCTGGCGTGGATGGTAGGGGGATGTGCGAGCGAGATGGCGATATAAGGTAGACAAAGAAGGTACGATAAAGCAGAAAACAAGGAGGGGCCTATCTCAAATATAAAGTTTCAAATAACGGTCAAGTGTTTAATAAAAATTTTTAAATTATGCTAGGTGGGTACTCAGTAGGTACCTACACTGAATCGTGACTTCGTTTGCACAGTTAGATTTTATTCAGTAAACGAAACGAATTTCTAAGTAATAATAAATGAGTACAAAGTCATCATAAATGATATGATAGTTAGGTAATTGGTTCCATTTTTAGTGACCCACTATACCTAAATACATTATTCTCGGATATATACCCGCGGGGGTAATCTAGTACCACATCATTATGAATGTATGTGTTTGTTGGTCCACAAACTAGGATAACCTGTATCTTGTAGACCACCTTCCAGTGAAACATTTAAAAAAGACAAAGAAACTTACAATAATAAAATTAAAAATAAAAACAACATAATATAAGTATAGGTACTGAGTACCTAATACAAAATTTAAATATTAGCGAAATCTAACAATCTTTGATTGGAGAGGAGCTATAATAAACTGTAAACGAAATACTATTAAATTATAACATACCTTAATCATCTGTCGATATCCTAATAATTACGAATGTCTCTCACAACTAAACCACTACACTATAGGAACATTTGACACCCATCGATGCCATTTAGATCAACACTTAGCGCGTTTCCTAAATTCAAAACTTTACACTTAGGAGAACAGTCACCGATATGTATCACATCCTGAGAAGTACGATTCTCGTCTGAAATAATATTACACAACCGGAAAATATGGTACACTATCAGCCTACGTACCGATCGCATTGCGGTTAGGTACTCATAAAAGCAATCAATTTTAGTAAACACATGATTTATCCTCATAAATTATTAGATATTCGGCATTTTTGCAATACCACTCTATTGCAGATTATTAGAATAAATCAGAAAGCGACACACGACAAGCGCGCCTGGGTTCTTCAATAATCTACCATCAAGAGAGGTAGGGCATAAGCGATCTCCCGTTCTAAATTGCAAAACCCGACTGGGGAAGTATCTACCTCCACCTTTCAGAAGATCCTTTACAAGCCCTTAAAAGGGCGGCAGAATATCGGCAACGTGCGTGTGATACCTATCCGGTGCTGCATGCAAGCGCTGTAGCATAGGTGCATTGGTGACACATGATTGCAAAGTGCGCTGATTATTGGGCAAAGCAAAACGCGTTTCACTGAGGTTTGGCTTCGTCATTATTATTACCTACCTCACTGGGAGTTGGAGGTCTAGCGCAAACGCATGTGTCATATCACGCCATGCATGACTCATCATAAAGGAAAACTGATGATTTACTATTGTTAAAAATAACTGACATAACCTTATGTCATGGATGCATCGGTGTCAAGTGTAAAGATTCACACAACGTACCTAGATAGTTGGCGTATATGCAATATAAATTGTTACCTAACAATTTATATTGCAAACTTTACTATTATACTACTACCGATTAGACATTTTTTTTTATTAATCGGTAGTAGTAAACCAACTTACGTACTGCCATTTTCCTTAACCACGTTACTTATCACAGTACCATCCGAAAGTTAAGTACTTATCGGCTTACTCACCTGTTGCAATACTAGGGGGATACCCAATGTGTAGCCGACTTTGAAGAACCCCATATAAGGTTTTTTTGTTTTTTTTTTTGCTGTTTATAGGCTTGTGTTTGACCGCAATCTCACCATGGTAAGTGATGATGCGGCCGAAGGTGGTAAGCACACAAAGCCTAGAAGGCTTTCAAGTGCAGCTGTCGGAACACACCGAAAGGTGCTTGGCGCCAGATTTTCAACTTGAGGGTGGTAGCCAGCCAGGCGGGTACTACAAAGTACATATGGGCGAGCGTATGTTGCGGCGCCATCTGTTGTAATTTTTTGTAACTATTTTTATAGTAATTTTAATTTTAAGAAGCATTTTGTCAAATATCGATTATGTTTATTTCTTATATGAAATCTAATTTTAAGAATATAATTTAGGAATATTCCAAATGAGATTTTTATACTTATTTTACGCGATTATGTTTGTAAGACACAATTTGATTCTGTTACATTTAATTCTATTTTACGCTAATCAGATAAGCTTAGTATTCTTCTTCTTCTTATTTTTAATTTTGGCAACCAAGCCCAAATTAGGGCTCATTTCTGCCAGTGTCGAGTTATATTGTAGTTTACAGTCACAGTAAATCACTTTCACATATAGTCCTCAGTCAGTCACCGTCCATAAGTCATGTTTTACTACAATGGTGGTCATTGTACTAAAACTCTTCACGGCCTTTTTGAGACAACTTGAAAAGTCACGATATACATAATTCATTTCATTTCACTTCACTGGTGCACATGGATGATCTTTATTGGGTAAAATACCACCGAAAATACACAATAAAACTAAAAATACACGAATTTATGAAAATAAAAACGAAACTGCAATGTCACTCTGCAAGTTCCCGCCAAAAAGTCAAGCTTAGTATTATTTATGACAATAATTCTAGTTAATTTTATAATCAATGTATTGTGTTATTGTATTATTTTTATTATTTGTAATATTTGTTTTCTTCTTTAAAGAACGATCATTTTTAATATCCATGTTGTTGACAACTGACTTCATTCAATCAAATCACTACTTTTATTTATACATATTACAGAAATAAATAAGCTTATTATTCTAATTCAATTCTACAAATTATAAAATGGAATGTATTTGATTATGTATTGATTTGGTTTAAATATTGTTTAGCTTTAAAACATATATTGTAAGATTGATACCTCTGTTATTGTATTGATATTTCCGTTCTACCCTAGATGTCAACTTGTCTTGTAATAATAAAACCGGGGGAAATTGGTTGGTTGCTCAAGGTGACTTATCTGCTAACTATCTACGTCGACGCTTGTTATAATTTTTGGGTTTCAATAGTAAAAGTCGTATTTCAACATCAAGAATCTTTAATTTACGATGGATCCCGATCAACCTTATGGCGACTCGCCGACATACACTACCACCGTGCTACGGTTTCCTCACGATGTTTTCCTTCACCGAAAGCTCAAGCTCATTGTAGGATTCAAACCCGGGACCGACGTCACTACCACTGAGCTATCATGGCCTTAAAAAGGTGGGTTGCCAGGTGTCCGGCTTTTTACGGTCGTGTTCGGCCAAATATTTATTTTAGGGCCTGGCAACCCTAACCCCATAACGCAGTGCTGAGGGAAAGAAAACCGTAATGGGGAGCCAGGGTTGGATTTCGTAGTATAATAATTATACTATTTGTACCATAATTTTGTAATGTGTATCGTAGTATGTAGTATCGTAATGCCATTATACTACGCCAAAATACCATAATTTTACCTTTAGGTCGATTGACTACTGTTATTGGTTGAAATAAATTAAAAACTATTACTTTAATTAGGTACGAAATAAAGTTGTTCTATTTGTAGTAAATCACTCTATTGACTCCTGATACTTTCATGCAATGCTGGGAAAGAAAGTAAATGTACCTACCTAATGTGTATTGAATTTATTCCATAATGCTGTCGTGTCAATGCCAAAGACGAAGTTCCGATTGACGAATTGGCTGAAATAAACATCTACTTGTCTAAATTTGGTTGATTTGTACAATAACAATAAAACTAAAATTTCCTTCCAAATGCCTTTTTATTTAAATTCATAACAAAATGGACGAAAAGTGAAACGTAGTATTATTTTCGACAAGTAGTATAATTTTATTTTCCATAGAGAATAATTTTCTGGGGGTCTGAATCCAACCCTGTGGGGAGCCCATTTCGCATCTTAGTGGTCAGCAGTAGGAAGTAGGAACGTCTGACTGAATCTTCATTTGAAGGATGGAGGTGATTCGTTCGAGGATGAACTCCCAATGCTTGCGAGCGACGCGATGAAGAAAGATGACGATAGCCCCATGTCAAAAAGTTCTTAACATTTAGGCCATTATACAGGTTTATTGGTAAAACACTAAAAACCTTGCAGGACTGTATTACGAACATCATACAACAACTTTTGTTCTAATGTACCTACCAAAAACTAACTTTCAAGATTTTATTTTTCAATCTAACACATTTAAATTCTGTATTTTGTTGTACTTATGACTTCGTGCACAACTGCAGTCACTCAGTATGAAAGTCTGATGAATTAAGTCGAACAAAAGTTGTTGTTTATGATGTCAGATAGTTCTGAGAGGTTGTTAACGTTTTACCAATAACCCTGTTTCCGAAGGTTAGTTCTAGTGTGTCGGGATGGTCAACGATACGAGTGGGCTCTTTGCACTGAGTAAGTGAATCAAGCTGATAAGCGGGTGCGCCTACCCAAAGGTGTAACCAGCCCCTGGAGTGGCGGGAAGTACCTACCATTTGGAGCTAATTTAGCACACCCAATGTTTTTGAAGCTTCTTTGTCTTTTGAAAAAATGACTTTTCCAAATAACCTCGAAACTGGGCATCACTCGTAATATCGACACCGACGTCCCGATACTTTTTGTTATTGTGCTACCTACTACGAATGGGTAGGTATTTTTCGTGGAGAACGTGCAGACGCTTCATTGCTCATGCTGTACTTACTTACCATTAATACGTCAGGCAGGATGCCCACTTCTATCATTTTTTGATCCATGAGAATGACCTCTAATTAGGTCCTCCCTTACAAATATCATAAATGTAAAAGTTGCCGTCTTTGTATTCGATCTTCGTCCAAAACTATTTTAATAATTGGAAGTATCCTATTGCTAGCATAGAAAAGTAAGAAAATTATTATGGCATGGTTGTTTACAGGGTTTATTTGAAATAAAATATCACAATTTAAAACAACATTTATTTTTACATACATTAAGTCGGATTCAAAATGCCTGAAACATACTGATATTTGTACACATCAGTTATAGATTATTATTAATTTCATGGACAGTAAATTATATATTTCTCTTTGCACGAATCTGTGAAGACAATTAAAAATTATAAGCGTTTGTTATTTTATAATTCACCTCGCAGTACACACTACTATACACATAAATATTAAAAATTTCATTTTTTAATCTTTAGGAATTTCATTAATTAGGTAGGTATATTTTTAAAATTAAATTTGTTAAAAATATAGATTTTCAGTATATATTAAACGTAGGTATTAATATTAAATACACCACAATCCGCAGTCCGTCAGTAACGAATAGACATAGTCACGTGCTGATCTCAAATAAACAAAGTGTGTTGAGCTATGCTATCGAAATTATCTCTAAAACAAAACGAAACTACAGAAAATTGAGAGAAAAATACGTTACTTTTTTATTTGTGCTACAATGGAAAGAAATCTATGAGCACTAATTAAATGCCATCAATATTAAATATCTATAATAGCGGGACAGATCTAGGGAGAGGGCACGGACGGACTCGGCGACCGCCGCCGCCGCCCGCGCCACCTAAAACATTACCAAAAAATATTTGCAGGCCGATGCTGCACTTTGTTCAAACAAAAGGGTAGTCGACACCGTCCCCGCACCGCACCGTACCGTACCGTGCGCAAGTACATACACTTATCTACTATGAAGATATATTTTAAAAAGGAGGAATCGTTTCAATACTATTTGGTTGTTGGCAACGGACTTTACATTACCTAAACGAGGAATCGATCACGCGTAACGAACTTCACCATCGCTACGAGAGTTCTCTGAACCTACTGGGCCACGTATCAAAATATCCGACATTGATTTTTACATTCCGTAACATTATTCAATTTAATTTCACGACACTGGCAATATTTCAATCTAAATATCGAAAAACATAGAAAAATTATGATCTATTATACTACCTTTATACATATTACATGACTCACATGTTATTGCGTTCACTTAAATCGTAAGAGGGCGGGGTTGGACAGCAATATACAAGTACTATACATTATTTATAACATACAGACATTTATATAGGTGGTAAAGTTACTACCAAAATTCGATTGCAAACTTCACCTCCCAATGATTTATTTAAAAAATATAATTAATCAGTAACGTAGTGTCCGACCATGCCTAGTCTTCATGGGTCCTTTATAAATGACCATATATCATATACATTGTATCTATTGTAAGTTTTGAATGTATTGTGCTTACAGCGTTATCATAAAAATGTATGAAAACGTTACTATTTGTTCTTTTCCTCTCTCTCTGGCTCTATATGTGTAAATGAGAAGACATGCGACGCGTCCAAATTATCAACTAAAGCTTTTACGTATAGTTTTAAGTCCCTATAGCTTAACAAGTGTTTGTAAGCATAATAAATAGTTTATAATCACTGTTTATCTATTTGACGTGATATTACACACGTAATTTTCAACGAAAATAAATAGCTTCTATTTTTTTTCAATTAAACGCGAAAATAACGTGCTCAGTGTTGGAAACCATATTTATAATGTGATATAACGCGCAATGCCTAAAAGAAAGAAATCGCTATGGCGTCTATATTATAATAAAACCAGTGAAATTCTAAATTATATCAAATATGTGCACATTTTATTAAACCATCACACCACAGTATGTTCCTGCCAAAGGTAAATAATGGACTTTTTGTACTAGTTTTCATTCAAACATAAAAAAAATAAGTTGATACGGAAACTGTTGGTTATAAAATGGTTGAACGCAGTTTATATACAGTCCATAGACCTCCATTACAGTAGTACCCAACTGATATGGCTTACCGATGTACCTGCGTAGAACATACATTTTTAAAGCGCGGGTAACGCTATTGGTCGGCAGCTGCCGCCATGTTAGCGCGCGCCGTGCGGAGGGGCGTGACTTGCGAGTGAGACAGAACTAACAGCTGCACTGTATTATGAACCTTATACTAGTGAGCAAAGGTTGATTGTAAGTTTTAAGCATTCTTTCGTTAATCTTCGGGGCCATACTTTCTTTTCTGTGCGAACGAAGATTCACGACGCGCCTTATTAGTTGGGTAATACTGTACAATCATGGTGTCTTACTTTTAAAGGACATTGTCAGAACCGCATGGGAGCCTTGTACTTTTTATTAAAACTTAACAAAAATTTAAGTGAATTTAGCAATTAAAAATAGGGACATATGCAAACCAAAATTCCTTAACGATTTTAAATATAGTTTGTTTTTTCGATATCTAAATTACCCTTTACCCGTTCAAAGACTCATACAAATCGCTTTTGTAGTTTCTGAAACTGTCACATAAAAACGGGGGAAACATTTATTTATCCATGTTATTCAATATTTTTTTAAATTCCAATGCAATATTACATGATGACAAAATTACTTATTGTAATAATTAAAATTAGAAAAAATGGCGTAAAACAAAGATTTAACTAGTGTCAAAATCAGTACAAAAAGTCCATAGTACACCTTTAAAATTTTACTTTTTCATCCGACTATGTGAACAGTAGACTTGCAAAGGAGATTTAAAAACCGTCACAGTACCAGCAGTCTACATTATAATACGTGTTTTTTTTTTGTTAATTTTGCATTCCGTTTCATATTTTTTTTGAGATATTCTAACCTTACTTAAATAGCTACCAAATAGTTTTTTAAAGTTACATATACAATAAGTTTTCAAGATGCCATGTTAAATTACACAATGAATCCTATAATGGTTGATCCGTGCCGACTGGAGGTCGTCCTTAACTTGTATGTAATAAAATACAAAATCGTGTTAAAATTTTCAGTTACGCTAGTCATTCTGGTTATGCGATTTTCGTTTTGTGTTGAATTAATTTTAATTCGTATTATTTTTTGTGTAAAGTGGAAATGAAAATTTAATTTGAAGACTAGTCAGTCAACCATATTTGACTTTTATCATTTTAAAAGGCGTTCACTAATGTAATAATCAGAAGAGAACTTTGTTAATTGACGATGCGTCAATAAAACCTAAAGTCGGGCGACCTCCGGACGAAACTCAAGTTTTATGAATTAACATATAGTACTTTATTTATTTTAAACGTACGTTATATTCTCTTTCCTACTTACATTTAAAGTGAAACTTAAAACGAGAAAATAAAATAAAGAAAATACAATTTCAATATATTATGTAGTTATATTTAAAAAAAAATAACGATAAGTGTTACGATTATAAAGCAAAAAAATAGCGAATTGTTACTCTACACGATATATATATAGGAAATAATTTCAGCTTCACAGAGTCGATTTCGTAAGATATATTATTTTTTAATATGGTAACATTACGGTTATGGTGTTTCCGCTGGCAACACTTCTTTATGGCACATTACAAAAATAAAATCCAGCTTACAACATTCTTATATTAAGGACCATTTTGCTGATACAACATAGAAACAAAACAATAGTTAACAATTTTAACGTTCAAAAGTTCTAGTGATGTCACATGTCGATATTTGCATATCGATAATATCAACTAAAACTTTTGTGATGAGCCACTTAATAAATTCCATTCTAGTGACTATTATATGGCTAAAATCAAAAATTTATAAGATTCATTTTTATTTTATTTACTTTATAGGAAATATTGATAGATCATTTTATTATTTTTATCATAGAATTTCTCTTAATATAATAGAACAATGGGTAAGTACATAAACCAATTTCATAAATAATAGTGATATTATTTTATTTAACCATAATATAATTAATTAATTGTTAGGGCATATTTACGTTAGTAACATTTTGTACTTAAGGCTAAAACATCATGTGTCCATCTTAATAAAAAAAAACGAGAAAATAGAATCTATAATCCGAACAATTTGAAAAGTTCATTAAGAATCAAAATACTGCTAAATTATTGATATTCCGCCTACGGCCGTATCAAATACGATCGGTTTTTGCATCTTTGGACCTTATATTACACTAAAAGCTCAATATATTAAACAATATATTAAATAACCTAAGTTAAAACTACAGCAAAGCATTTGCTTTATGTTATATAGTAAATATTTTAGTACAAAAAAGAATTGTGCTATAATTAAACGTAGCCGTTACTAAATCCTTCATTACAACAAAAAAGTAGTTGATTATAATGAAAATATATAGATATTGGAAGACATATAATGTGGACTAACATTTTAAAAGTCAGAAACATGAAATAAGATACTCTTTGAAAAATAAGTAGATTTTTATATTTAGAAATTTACAACCATGTCCTTTAGTAACGACACATGTGAAATGTTAGCCCTCATTTTAAAAACTAAAATATTTTAGTAATTAAAAAAAAACAAAGTTTATAACTAAAATTTATCGATAAAAATAATATTGACATAAAAATGTTAAGGAATAAACTTAACTTCAAAAAGAAAAATATGGGTAAATAAAATTCTGTAATCAAAAATATACAGATATAACAATTTAACAGGGGAAATAAAGTCAGATATTTTTAATAAGACGTTCGCAAGAAGAATATAAAGTATATTTTCGCTAAAAATAGGTCATTCTTGTAGGTAATATATTCGGGTTAAATAAATTATAGGAAAAACGAAATTTGGCCTAATTTGAGCATAACATGCTTACTTGTACACTATTTGCTATTTGGAGCAAATAAAAACCTTCAGCTATATTTTTTATGGAGCTGTGATAAAATAGTTTCATCGATATCGATAAGTGTACAATAGGCTGCTCTTTTTGCTACGCCAAGCACGTTAAATTATTGCAAAAATATTTACCATCATAAGACTGTAAAATTTTATCGATATCGACAAACACGAAATCTCCGCACTAAGCCTGCTCTCGTTCTACAGTGAAATACCTAGGGGATATGAACTAGCCTCGAGATAAAACCGATTTTTCATCGATGATCCTTAATATAAAACTATTCACACCGCCCGGGTTTGCCTCTCTTCCGTACTTCACCGACCCGATAGCACATCACTACATTTCATAAAGACAATTTGTACAACATTTAAAAAAAGTTTTCATTAAGTAGCATCTTACCGGATTAGGTTCTTATCCAATTTAAGTTCAGATTAAGTGAAGTTAAGCTTTTTGTCGATAGATGGCGCTATTTTATGTAACAAAATTATCTGTGCTATTGCGTATTTTAAAAATAAAAATACACTGTTTACGTATAAGGTTATGAGACTGTATAGTTAGACTATTAAAGTTGTGTTTTGTGCATGCTTTGTAAAAATATATAAAACGTACAATTCTATGAAAGTATTAATAAATATAGAAAAGGAACATACAACTATACTGTAGAATCGGGACTACTATTTCATATTTACAAAACGTGATAATACTACAGAAAGTGTAAATGGACAGAAAAAACTACAGGGATAAAAACTTGAGCTTACGCATCGTCATAACGCCATCATTCGACAATATAAAAATCAAATGCAAATATCTATAACCTTCGATATCGAATGCGTCACATCACTACGACTTTCGGCCAAAATTGCTTGGCTTCATAATAAAAAAAAAGATCGGATATCAAATTCGAAACGGATCGCCTATAACTTCCAATTTCTGAGAGGCGAAGGAGCTAAGCCATACGGCCTTGTCTTAAGTCGTTTAGAAATCAATATCGGTGCGTAGTGACGTTTCTCTCACGAAAACGGAGTTGCCAGCGTGTCGTGAACGAATTTTCGTTCGGAAACACCATGGGAACATTTCGGGTCGTGAATATGACGTTGATTTGATTCGCTCCGTTGACAATAAACGATCTTAGTAGCGCATAAATGGGAAATAATATGCTACATCAAAAATCTCACTTTTCTTTCAACATCTTCAAAATCAAAGCGACCCAAATCAACCTTTACCCTCAAAATAGGGGGGGAAGGGTTGTAAATCACAGTGAATCGTAATTGTATACATGCAGTGATATATAAAGTATTGGTATGCCGTTCGGAGGTTGGTGTTTTGTGTTGAGGCAGCCGGCCGGTGCGCGCCGCCGTACGCTAAGCGCTTTCACTTCACTTTTCTGTGGATGTAAATTTATATTACAGAATTGTATTATTACTCAAACTGAAAATTCCGAAAAATAAAAAAGTTGTACATTAAGGTACATTTTGGTACTTTTTGCAAGTCTTCGCGAAAATCCAAATTTGCCCATATCTTTTTATCGTGTAGACTCAGGACCTTGATTTACAACCATGGCGCTGCAGTCGGTATCCAGTGTTTTTTTCAGGGACTACTCTTGAGTAGCTTTACTGCCCCCCGGGGCGTTTGGGACTTAATCAATAGCAATAGGTTGCCGCTCGCTCACTTTCGTCTGCGTCTACAGCAGATATCTATTCGCGACGAATATCCCTACAATTTGGCAAATTATTTAAACCTGGTATAATTTTAGAGCTGGAAACCCTTTATTGACGTAACGTGGCACTCAATCAGCCAATCAGGCATTGAGTAGTGCATGACATATTCTTTTTTCTAATCAGGAACCAGAATAGCGCCTAGAAAGAACGACACACTTTCGAGAATATCGCCATCCCTTTTCCCCTAACGCTATCCCATAAGGCTCTCCCACTCTAAACAGCTGTTTATAGATAGTAATTTAGCGAAATTTGTAGAATTAAAATTATAGCTATGTCTTTATCTAACTAACGGTAGCGATCGATAGGGGGCGATTTTAAATATTACTTTGTTTCCTTTATTTACTCCGCCCCCCAGATCTGTTAACCGCCCCCCTGGAGAATTTTGTCTGAAAGAAATACTGTCGGTATCTAGGTTATATTATCGACTGCAGCGCCATCTGCCGGGCTGATTTGTGAATCTAAACCATCCAGTCTGAGGAGAGACTTTGCCTCCTTATGTGTGTTCTACCGCTTGTACAATGGACAGTATTCTGTGGAATTGTTTAAAATGATGCCCACGGCCACCTTCTACCATCGCAACTCTCGCCATCGACAGGGAGTCCATCCTCACATATTGAAACCAGAATTGTTTCGAACTGTGCGGTCTCAAAGGAGCTTCCTTCCGCGGACGCTCAGATTGTGGAATGAGCTCCCTGCCGTGGTTTTCCCAATGGAGTACAGCATGGGGTTCTTCAAAAAGGGTCTGAAGAGATTTCTGCAGGGTCGGCAACGCGTGAGTGACACCCTTGGTGTTGCAAGCGTCCATAGGCTGCGGTAGCCGCTTACCATCAGGCGGGCCGTATGCTTGTTTGCTACCTAAGTAGTATAAAAAAAAACCGGGCGCCACCCAAACGCATACAAAAAAAAAACATTCAAATCTGTCCAGCCGTTTAGGAGGAATTCAGTGACACACACGTGCAGTAGAATTTTATATATAAAGAGAATACGTACCGGTGTGTTGCGTGTTGTGTTGTGTCGTGTCGTGTTGTGTTGCGTGTATCGGCGCGGTTAGAGCAGCTCGTACTGGCGCAGGTGCATGCGCTGTATGATGTCGCGGCAGTCGTTGAACACGCGCTTGATGTTCTCAGTGTCGACGGCGCACGTGAAGTGCGGGTAGCAGTAGTGCTTGCCGTCGCCGCTCGCTGTGCTTATGCGCTGGAACAAAAAAAATATTTAAAGATACGAGACCTCAAAGTTACGCTGTTAGGGTGTGTCCAGCCCCCCTAGACAAAGTACTTTTCGTTGCGTTTGCGCGAATAGAAACGCTACAAAATGTATGAGATTGACATTTGGTTACGCTAGGATCTAGCGAATCCTTATGTCAGTCTCATACATTTTGTATACTTTGTCTAGGGGTACAGAACACACACAGCGAATGCAGCGCGCTTGCCGCGGTATGTTTGGATAACTGCCGCGAACGTTCGTCGTGAGCTCGCGTAAACATTTATGGACCTGAACTAAGTCCCCAGAGTTGTCTGTTACCCGGGGTGGTCACCAGACAATTCTGTTAGGTTTCCATCAGTATCGACACATTAGCCATTGTTTTTAGGGGCCACCGTGTGTGAGGAATATCTCAGGATATTTATCATTATAAAGTTGAGTAGGTATGTAATACGTACAAGGAACTCGTCCCTAATGAAGTACTTGGCCCTGGCGACGTCGGGATGGTCGCGCGACTCGGGCGTGGCGTCGGGCGGGATCTGGTAGCGCGCGAACTCGCTGAAGTACTCCTCCAGCCGCGACTTGCCCGCCATCACCTTCTCCGCCAGCAGGTCCTGCTTGTTCAGGAACAGGATCACTGATATCGTGCGGAGCCATCTGCGAATACATTGGAAACATTACGAGATAAATCCTCATCCATATTATTATAAGCCATTTAATCCATGAATTAGGTATACAGGTTCAATATATAAATACACACTTATTATTTACTAATTAAATTCATGGCCCCACTTTAGGTATGGGCCTCCTCTAACTGTCTCCAACTTTCTCTATCTTTGGCTAACTTCATCCAGTCCTTGCCTGCCGTTTTTTGGATGTCGTCAATCCATCGATCTTTGGGTCTACCTCCTCATCCATATACTATACTATAATTTAATATTATAAATGCGAAAGTACTCTGTTTGTTTGTTGGTTACGCTTTCACGCCTAAACCGCTGAACCGATCGCGATGTAATTTGGCATGCAGATAGCCTATGGTATGGAAAAGGACATAGGCTACTTTTTATCCCGGGAACGCGGGTGAAACCACGGGGGACAGCTAGTTAACTATATACGCATTTAGACGCCCCTAGCCCCTATTTTAGCAACGCGTGATACCCCTGGTGTTGCAAGCGTCCATAGGCTACGGTAACCGCTTTCCATCAGGCGGGCTGTATGCTTGTACGTTAGCTTACTAGTGTGGAAATATAAAAATTAACACTCGATATTAAGTTTGTAAAACTGCTTCATGTCAGTAGTAAGTTTTGAAGCTTTTATGGAATTGTCCAAAACATTTGACACAATGACGTCGTCACTGCATGGCTCATTTTTTCTAGGATTTGGTAGGAAACAGAAAGATTGTTTTGTACTTCAAACTGATGAATAGCTTAACATGAATAATAACATTGTTATGAAACACTTTTTTAGATTAAATTAAAGTCGTGGAGTACCTCAAGGGGGCATATTTTGACCGATTTTATTTTCAATCTACGTTGATGAGTCATCAGTACTTTATCTTTAAATTCTTGACGCAGACCCAGGACTAAATTAAAGAGAAACACTTCTATTTAGTTCTCTTATAAATTTTGTGTGCACCACACCTTTGGCCACATCATCACTTACCATCAGTTTTTGTGCAAACAAGACAATAATCTTCACTAGGAGTAAAACAACAATATAAACTGTTTATACAGGGTGTTGTTTTGGTCGGCGACAAGCGACCCAGGAGCGGTAGTACAAAATATATATTCCCCAAAAATGGACTTAATTCCATGAAATACTGTAAATATGTTGAGAAATACCTTATTCAATTTGAAATAAAATTACCGTAAAGTATGGTTACTAGGCACCTGCACTGACTAGAGCTAGGCACAAGCCGCCATCGCCCCACCCCTTTACTCCCTCGCACTCCCATTGAGTATTATGTCTACAATTTAGCTTATTACAAGATTTTCAAAAAAAAAAATTTTTATTTTTATTAATAAAAAAAAATAAAGTATTTTTTTTATATTTTTTTAGCACCAGTATCTATTGTATGATCGATCCTGAGTCGCTCGTCGCTGACCAAAACAACGACCTGTATATTGGAGTGCCTCAAGGAGCCATATTGGGACCGATGTTATTCACAATATACATTGACGAATCAACAGTACCTATTGTTCCATATACTCTTAAAGAGGTCGAGCGATTCCCTCAAGCGGTTCTGTGTGGGGTCCTCCCGCAACACCATATTGTATGAGGAGCAGGCAGTTACGAAGATAATAGCTGTCACATCGTTGAAGCACTGGATCCACTTGCGTCTCTCATCACGCTGCCCGCCCACGTCGAACATACTGGAAAATTTAATATAGTAAATGAAGATTTAACATCCGAAAGTTGTAATTACCACAAAGTATAGATGAGTAATAAAAGTTGCTGGAGAAATTCTTAGTACATTTGACCGCATCGTCACTAAGTATCAGAAGTTTAGGTGAAACTGTAATTAAACGCAACTCAATAGCTCATATACACAACAATTTTGAATTCAGCCCCTCAAGCAATCAGGTTTTGTTTTCAATGATATACTGATGGTAAATTCATATATTACTATAAAACTCCCGAGCTGCAGATTAGTGGTTTGAACCTAGTGGATAAATCCGTATAAAATGTCCTTTAAGCATTATTTCAAATTAGTTTCTCAATAATAGCTGAACAAAAATAAACAAATACTAACTGGAAATTGACTTTGTCGACAACGAATTGCGTCTCGAATATGCCCGAAGTGAGCACTCGGCAGCGCAGTATGTCCTGCTCCGTGGGCGTGTAGTTGGGCTGCTTTATTATATGCACCTGGTCCAGGAAACTGGAATACAAATAAATTGTTATTAATAAATATCTTGGGACATTCACACACCATCTGATCCCAAATTAAGCGGCATAACTGAACTGACAGCCCGAAACCTAAAATTTTTGATCCGAACACACAAATTTAATGCTGCCTCTAGGTTTAGCGAGCGAATGATTGCCAGGGTTAAGTTCGATTTCGTCGGCAGAATTGGCGAAATACTGACCAGGGGTTCTCGTCAGTATTTCGAGTCGGAGCAACTACCGTCGACGACGGCACAGCATAAAAGCCGTCGTTAAGCTGATTGGAGGCCTCCTAGGCAGCTTGAAAACTCCAATAGTCGATTGACCACTAGCCTACCTCCACAATCCGCAGTGGGCACGCGTGGTGGAGTATCTTCTCATTCCCTCTCACATTTATGAAAGGAAGCCCTTGCTCAGCAGTGGGACATTTTGGGATGATGATGATGATGGACATAAATACCAGCATCCCAGAAGGTACTGTGCTGTCCCTAACAGTATTCCTTCTGACAGTACTTGACACGCTTATTACAGAGACCTCTTTAGACATGTTACACTTGTAAAACAGTGGGATAAACACAACGAACCTTCAATTGGCTTGCCTTTGGCCATATACTCGCTTATAAAGGGTGATGCCAGGCTTAAAATACTTTTCACTATAACTTTCAAAGGAACTTAGGAAAGGTCGTAAGAGCCAGGTAACTTTGATACAGGGAGTGAGTTTGTAAGTTGGTGTTTGAATTATAAACGATGCAATACTTCGTATATGTAAGGTATTTCCCGGTACTTTGAGTGTGAGTGTGAGTACGTTGAATGAAAAGCGCCCCACGCTTTTCATTCAAATATTGAACTTAATTACAAAAATTGCTTACATTTAGGCCCTTACGGGATAGACAGAGAATATATTTAGGTTCAATTTTATAATTATTTAACACTTTTTAGTGCAGGGCTTTTTAAAGCGTGTTTTTTTAGTATTTTTAAACTGTAATTTATTTTTTATTTTTTAGTCAACATAAATTATTCATACCATTTTATTATGTTACTTATACCAAATTTTCACCCAATATCAATTTATTTCACATTTATAATGAGTATTTAGCTTCAGTGCCTACTCTTTGACTCCACCAACAGACTCAGAAAACCATATTTGGCCAAAATGCACATAATACGATTACAATACGCCCAAACACGGCTAGAATACGATGCTCCGCTATGGGGTTCCAGTGCCAACCCTCCGACTTCATCATCAGACCCTGAAAACTACACATGGTCAAAATTCATCTCACAACATTTCCAACAACCCCAAACACGGCTAGGATACGATGCTCCACTATGGAGTTTCAGTGCTAACCCTCCTACTCCATCATCAGACCCTGAAAACCATACATGGTCAAAGTTCATTTCATGACAATTCCAAAAAGCCCAAACACGGCTAGGAAACATTGCTCCGTTATGGAGTTCCAGTGCCTACCTTCCGGATCCATTATCAGATCAGCTCGATGGTACCAAATTATTGTATTGTCATCGGTACTTGATAAGTGTGCAAAATTTCAGTTTAATCTGACGTCTGGATGTCGATGAAAATTACGTTCGAAGATTCCTTTACATACATTCATACATACATACATAGATACATACATACAGGTGAAGCTAATAAAAGCGTGTTAAAAAAGCTTGTATATAAAATGAAAATTTTAACAAAGAACTTATTATGTGTAAATCTCCACCGGATCCAACTGTCCTATATACATATAGCACATAAGATACGTACTACTTGGCACAGTCGATGAGCTGGTACTCGTTGCTGCGCTCGTACGTACGCTGTACGCCGAGATCTTTCCACAACGCCTCCGTGTGTTCGTAGAATTCCGACGGATAGTCGAAGTCTGGCTGGGACGCCACGTCCTATAAAATTAAGGGATAAAATATTTACCACCAAAAAGAATTTTGTGACCAATAAGTTCTATTACCTAAAATTGTACTATGAAACCAAATTTAGTAAATGATCAAATTTTTATGAAGAATTTTTTGCGCTATTTCTATCTACATACATACACAATTTGATTGCCATAAAATCTTACTATACCACCAAATATGGTACATATGTTACGGTAAGTGTGTTTATTTCATCCAGAACCGACTAGGGGCACTCCAAATACTGTTGGTCAGGTTAGGTTAGGTTAGAACTCTGACAATATTCTAAGGCGATGATAGCTCAGTGGTAGTGACGTCGGATACCGAGACGAAGGTCCCGGGTTCGAATCCTACAATGAGCTTGAGCTTTCGGTGAAGGAAAACATCGTGAGGAAACCATAGCACGGTGGTAGGGTACTTTGTAGTACCCATCTGGCTAGCTACCACCCTCAAGTTGAAAATCTGTCGCCAAGCATCTACCGGTGTGTTCCGACAGCTGCACTTGAGAGCCAGTTCCTTCTAGGCTTTGTGTGCTTACCACCATCGGCCACATCATCACTTACCATTGTGAGATTGTGGTCAAACACAGGCTTATACACAGTAAAAAAAAAAAAAAAACAATAAACTAGATCCAAGTTGATGCTTTACGTAATTTTTTTGTGGTCATTAATTATTTTTGGATATTAGAGTTGGTTGCTTTAAGTAAGATCGCAAGTTGTAAAATTTTTGGTTCTAATTTCACGCTAAAATGAGTATTTAATTTTGGTGATCAATTACTAATTTTGGTGATCTTTTACAATTTTTGGTAATATAAAGTGATTTTATCTGGTGAGACATAAGCCTAAAATTAACATGTTTTACCAGGACCTAATTTGGATTACCATTTCCACCCTCCCCCCGCCTACATTTTACGATTGTGTTCTCATTCAAAACTTCGTTGATGTGGCGTCCAGTAGGCTTATTGATCTGTGTGAGTAACCTATGATTAATACTAATACATACCTGTATGTAGTCGACGCGCGCCTTATTCTCTGGTTTTTCCAGTGGTATGGGCGGTGTAAGGGTGCTCATTGCACCCGTGATTGTCTGGAACATTCAATATTAAGTCACACTACAGTTACACAAGGTTAATTTTAAAATATACCCAGTCGTAGGAGGATAGGGAACAGCTATGGGTTTCTAAACACAATAGAACAATGTTTCATGATTACCATACATTTTTTATCAACACACTTGCCCTTAGAGTGATTCTTAATGCACCGCTTTTAGGTTCATAATGCAGCTTATTACACACGAAGTGCTTTTTACTTTACATTACCGCTGTTTTACTCGTGTTTTATACCTCACTAGCTGCCCGGCGCAACTTCGTTTGCGTAATATCCTACCCTATAACCTAACCTACCCTAAGCCACTACCGTTAAGTTTTCTTAAATTTTCTAAGTTTCTGCGCAATTTTCTTAATATTTGTTTCCGTAAGAACCTTGTACAGAGTATTAGAAAACTACAAAAAAAAAATAAGCCAAATCGGTCAAGCCGTTTTCATGTTATGTCGTGACAACGGAAAACGGGTTTCATTTTTATATATATAGATAGATTGCAAGTTATATGTGTGTAGACGAAGCATTTTTAATTTACCTTATTTCGCTAGGGACGCGTGTCCTATAATAACAATTGATGTCGTTATTATGTTTTTAAATGCGAGCCAAAGTATTAAACCATATTTTGTAATAGGTTGTAAATCATTGCGCAAACTATTGACATATTGCGAACGAATCGCAGTAGATATTTACCTGTATCATAGTTTACAATATATTTCATTATATTGTGCATTCTACGAGGAATTATCAAAGTCCCAATTTTACAAACGAAACATTTAAACCTATTTATTTATGTAAGATTGTTTTTTTTTTATTACAGTTAAGAATGTAGAAGAGGGTAGTATAAAAGTATTATTAATATAATCAATGATATTATAATAAAAAGAGGTAGATATCGCATTAACGCACGCTAATTGTTGCAGACAAATTCAGTCGTAATTTTACTTAGCGGCGACATATAGCTATCTCTTTCTGTACCATATATTCCGTATTATCTATCGCATTCACCTACATGTTATGTCGTGCAACCAACCGTACCGTACCGTACCGTACCGTACCGTACCGTACCGTACCGTACCGTACCGTACCGTAACCGTGTCGTACCTGCAACAATGACTGAATGCCGATTAGTATGAGGGTATCATATCTCTATTATAATATCATTGAATATAATCGTTAGCAAAATAATATTTTATTATTATTTTCACCATCTTCTTTGAGCAAAGTCAAACTTTCCGCGCTACTCGAATAGGCGCCAGCAAAGTTGTATGGAATTTCCTTGCTGATGACTTTTACACACCGCAATTTCACACTAGGGAGGGGGAAGTCTGACAAATGTGACTAGCTGTGACAAGGACGGGGAGGGGGGGTCAAAAAATCATGAACTTCGTAATTTATGGATGACCCCTAATCTATGCACGAATCTTTATTCTTATAATAAAATCTTCTGCAATGAAGTCTGCCTAACTAAGTGGCTAGGTAAACATGACCTAATGCAAAATACATAAATGTCAAATACTTACAAGTATAGCATCTCTTATATTCTTCTTGATATCCTCGATCTTCTCCCTCCGTTCCTTGTCAGAGAACCCGTTCACGTGAAGGATGCGCATCTGCTTGACGATAGTGGACTTGCCCGACTCGCCCGCGCCCAGCAACAGTAGCCGGTGCGTCGCGCGGTATAGCTGGAATGTGGTTACGAGAAATTATTTAAGTTTTTGACTTGGAGGGGCAGATAGCGAAGACCTTAAATTAATAGATAGTTGATGATGATGAGAAGACCTGATTTCTCCACATTTCTCCACCATGCGCTCTTTGGCTACTTACCGTTACCGCACACAAATACACTAAGCACACATTAAAGGCGGCCCTGCACCCAGGCCCCGCTTTTCCAATGGGCACTCCGGGCAAGTGCCCAGAGCCCGCGATCGATGGGGGCTCCCTACTTCCTGCCAGAGGCCCTACTACGAAAAACAAAACACGTTAGTCCGATCATCGTTATCAATCAATTAGCCAATAGAATTGCATAAAATTTACGTCTCGTCTGTTTTACTGCAATTCTATTGGTTAATATTTGACAACGTGTGTCGGACTATCGTGTATAGTTTTTAGTAGTAGACCTTCAGATCACCAGGATAACCGATAAATAAGACTTTGAAGAAGTGATTGACGATTCTGTTTATCTCAAAGATATAAGAGAAACTCTTCAGTAAACACACTAAATTGCTTGGTGAATGCTAAATGAGTTGTTTTTCCGGATTATTATGTCATTGCCTGTTAATTGAATAAAACAGAAATAAAACAGTTCGATCTCCAGAATGTTAATTATCTACGCCATTTGCGTATTTTAATAAATTTGTCCCCTGTCTTAGGCATACGGGGGCCCCATTATCCTGTGCCCAGGGCCTCCAATAGGTTAAAGGCGGCCCTGTCTGCTCTATTGGCTGGCACACAGTACCAGCGTCTGTGTTCTATACGAGCGTCCGAAAATACTTGCGGCGTGTGGATTCCGCTCACACAGCTTTTCTACATACATGCATTTTTCTAAGACACAGACAGATTTGCTGTGTCGCAAGGAAGACTGCTAGTTTCGTTGTCATATCAAGATAAATAGGCATATTTCGTGCGTAACTGGAATGATTAACTCAAAGAAAAAAATGCTTTAAATAAGTACTGTAGTCACCAGAAAGCAGGAGGCGCAGTATATGATGCTGTCGAAATATGGAGTCCTAAGTTCAGTTCTTGATATATCAAAGCTGAATATCATAGAGGCATAGTTCCACCCCTTCTCTTGTTTATAAAACGTGGTAATATTTAGAAAGAAAGAAAGAAACATTTATTTGCCCCACACCTTAAAATTAACAACATAATATGAGAACGGTATAAACAACGGAAATTAGTGTGCAGACAAATTGGCCACCAGCTCAGCATAATGCTGTGCACAGTGAGCACACAGCGCTGATTTTCAGCCGGCGCCAGTAGGACGTTTTGGTCATACGTCCGGGCAAGTGATAGAGACTAAAGCAATTTACCTGCTTATCTTTCTGCAGCTGCCTGGTGATGGCATCGCTGCGTCGTTTCTGCGACTTGATGTCGTCGCCTTCACTGCTCTTGCCGCCCGGTGAGCCGAAGCACCCCATTGCCGACCACGCCGCCCACCTGTCGACAACACACGAAAATGTGCTTAGTTTTTATACTAAGGTAGAAAATTATCATACAGCCCGCCTGATGGTAGATGGTACGATAGTTTATCACTATCGACTCAAATAAGGTTTTATTGGAGTGCATAAAGTTTGCATTGGATTACATTTGGGCGGAATTTAACTTAGCATTAACAATGAAGACTTGAAATATAAGCATAAGATTGTTTACCCATAATTGGAATCGGGATTTCGCAGTTTCTCGGATTCTCTAACTAATCAATGATTTGCAGCTGTACATGTGGTTTTACCACCGAAAAAAAGGGTACCCACTTGTGGCATGCAAATATTTAATTGCAATTGAAGCATTAGAAACCACAAAACATGACACATCTATGACAGTAGCCTTATTACTTTCGCGGAATCAGTGAGTGAGATTACGATTAACAATGTTGTGGTGAAAATAATAACATTTGTGGTCAGTGATTTATCACCACACAATTTGACGTGGGCTTTTTTAGCACGTACACCACTTAGCAAGACAGTGCGCCTGCACTAGTTTGTATCTAGGAGACTTTGTTCTATGAGGCTATTTGCCTATCATAATTCTTGGTCAAGCCTATTCACTTTTAAAAGAAGCTTGATTCATCATAATCTTTATTTTTATTATACACATATCAAAATCAAAATTTGCTCTAACGGTTTAGGATTCGGAGTAAGTTTGAAACTAATAGACATGGAAACTAAATCAATACCTATATATGCCTAAATACTGATGCCTAGATTGGGTTCACAATGCCACACAACTTTCACATTGGGACCAACCCTAAAATAGAATTTAACTTTTCAAACATTTTGTTTATACGTGACATTGAGCTCCTACGTGAATTTTAAATGAACAAAACCTATATATTTCAAGTACCTAGTTATCAGCGAATTCCGTAACAAATCTTAGCGCCCCAAGTTATCGATCAGTTATTCCACCGGAATATTCTGGCTTCATTTTCTAGCTCAAGTTCAAAATCTAATAATAGCAGTTAGTGAAGCCATGTCAAGGTTACAGGAAAACTATTTCTGCTTACTACACTTTAAGGTTGAATATTTTCATTTGTGTCGGGTGGCGAAATATTGGCGAATCGACAAGTATTAATAGGAGTTCGACAAGGCTTCGGTGGAAAGAACAGAATGCGTAACTAAATTGACTCCTCTGAGACGCGATGTGAACTGAGACTAGAAGTAGAACCTCAAACACATCTTACGAGGCCTACATTACACATAAGACTATTTCCGCAAGCAGATGGGATCTCAAATGATCTTATTTCCAGGACAGTTTAACATCGCTACCGTACCTAGTCCGAACTCCGAACCCAAATCAGAGCACAATCGTCTTAAATCTTTAGACATACATATCTCAATCTTCATCTCCAAAATAAAGAAAAAACTGACAACTTACAAAAAACTTAAAACGACTTGTACACTAAAAAGTTATCATATCCTGACCTGATGACAATGGGACCAAACGGGAAGTGTACCATAACAACCCAAAAAAAAAACGGTTAATAAATGGCGGAGTTATAAGGTAACAAATAAAAAATACAACCGAATTGAGAACCTCCTCCTTTTTTTGAAGTCGGTTAGAAACTAGCTTGTCTCCGCGTTCATGGGTCAAAAAGTAGCCTATAGCACTCGGAGATAATGTAGCTTCCTCTTAGCCAAAGAATTTTCAGAATCGTATCAGTAATTTCGGAGATTACCTCCTACATTCAAACTTTACCTTCTTAATATTAGTGTAGATAAAAAACCGTCGAGTATAGAATACGACCTCACATGTCTTTCGTGGTTAGCCATTGATACGTGTTGCCGTGCTGTGTAGGGCTATTCTGACAGCAATTGTTCCGCTAGTAATGCAACGAATATGCTAATAGTCTCATTATACCACAGCCTTTTGTCGCCGCCGCGGACGTATGCAAAGTGATTTCAGTAAACGATTTGATCTCCGAATGGTTCGGAAAACTTCGTGTATATTTCAAGTGGTCTTGTGCGTGGGCGTCCAGCGGTGTGCTATCACCATGGCAGTTAATGTTAACATTATTTACACTGTAAATTAAACTTCTTTTTTCTTTATGTATATCTATAAGGATACATTCCATAGCAATGATCTATCCTTATTGTTTATCCTTGTCCGATAATAGATTTTTAAACAATTTGCGCAAATAGATGATAATTTATATAACGAATCAGCTCTTTCAGGTGTCACATTTCATGTATTACGCTCAAAAATTGGGAATCACGAGAAACAAAAGAGGAAAGCGTGGAATACTGAAGTTCCACCTGTAGCATGCAGCGCTTTGTATGCTATACAACGCGAGTGAATGAATTAAGATGTCTCGATCCTGTCTATGTTCCATTAAAGATCTGAATTTCGAACATATCTTAAAAACTCGTCGGAATAATCAACTCTGATTTTAAATTAAGTTTCATAACGACAAAGTTATTGAATAAGCGATCATCCTCTAAGATAAATAAATACATTGGATTTGTAATGGCTCAGACTCACCGTAGTTATCGTCCATTTACCTGCATTCATTCACAGAATCATCCATTTACACTTGCTTGCATAAGATTAATGTTAAAGTACTATGTGGTAGCGCAACTGGTGAGAGTACGAACCGGTGCAACTTTCCAAATATGGTCATAATAAATGCTACACGTATCACGGCATGCTCGCTACACTTTCGACAAGACATCGACACATTTCGGCACATCACACTCGACTCGAGCCATTGTCCAGCCGTCGGCGACGCAAACCCGGAATGTAAATCAGTTAGCACCATGCCGTTTGTTATGTTAAGTTCGTATGGTGTCACTTATGTAATACTGACCGAACGCTAGCCACCTCACTCTGTTTTATATAAGAAGGAAAGGACAAGCGTAGTTTTTAGCAAAATTTGGACGTGTTGTTTAAAAATTTATGTTTTTCGGATTTACCGGACCATTGTTATCGGGTGTTTTTTCGTCTTAATTGGCCATGAATTCACATTTGAAAATATGTCGCTAGTAGTTGGTGGAGGCAGTTGGATTAGAGGGAAGCGCAGCGTTGGCAGACCAGAACAGACTCATATACAAAGAACATATTCATACATAACATACATCTATTATGAAGATTTTCGTTTATTTTTCTTTTTGATTGTTTGTTATGTACCTACATTTAAATAATCTTTCAGATCCACTCCTACCCCGAAGGTAAAAGGTCTTAATTAAGGAAGACAGTCTTCATTAAAATTAATCTAATATTCTGGAATTCTAAAAGTTCCACCCACGCTACTAGATATCAAGGTAACCTTTACCTTATTCACCGATAGTTTTCCCAATGGGTGGATTAACCAAAAGAGGAAAAAAATATGACACGTGTATACAACTAAAAGGATAGTTTGAATATTATAAATAATGCCAGCGAACGTTTCTAATAATAGTCTTACTTATGACTAAATATAGATCTCCGAACAAGGCTTTAGAATATCAAATCAGTAGTGCTTAAAATTTGTTACTCTGAACAATTCACGTTGAGGAAACCAGTTCAAAGCATTGAAATGGTTACAGTCCAATGGGAAATCAGAAGGAATGGGATTGATGTGTCATGCATGGATGACAAACAATTCTACATTTTCGCCACCTAGGTCGCTCATAGCAAGTTCAACATTACCTAAATTTAGATTCCGATATCCTAAATACTAATGACATGGCGCTCCAAAGAAATCAACAAACATCGATAAACAATATGTCTTCAATATGTCTGGCGTTTTTTAAACCTTGTCCCAATTAGCTTTGGGGTCTGTAGTCACTTCCCAAGAATGTGGCCGCGAGCAGTGCCTTAATGACCAGTTGGTGCGTGACGTCATCACTGTATAATCACTTCGCCTCACCACTTATCAGGGCGGCAGACGTCTTGACAAATGTCATCTTTATTTTTTCCATTATTGGAAGAGAAAGTTCAGACCACCCGGGGTTGCTCGGTCGGCTGTTTCTGGTTATTAGGAGGCAGAACTAAAAACCTTGCAACGGAAACCATGGCACTCTACTTTCTACAGATATTTCATGCAACAAAATTACGGATAATCTAAATTTAGCTATATAAACCCCTCTATGAAATGTTGTGGGTGTCTGGCTTCATGAACTAGCCTGTCTATGATCTTGATGACCTACAACTGAAGTCTGCAAGGAATCAAAAGCAGGGGTTTCACTTTGTCCTAATTACTTGGACTCGCTAGCTAACTGACTTCTTACATCATCAACATCATATCCATAGGATCTCGATGATCATATCGCATACTTCATCGTGGTATGCGATTGTGATAAAGCGCAAGGAATCTGAAAACTACAGTTGCCGTACAAGATTTTAACCTATGAAGGAAAATTAATGCTGACAAGACAGGCGGTCTCCTGATGGTATAAGTCGCATCCTTCGCTTATGAACATCGGCAGAAGTGGATTGCCAATCTGTTGCCGGCTTTACACAGCTTAGAAAGCAGAAGGCTCTTAAGTCTCGGATTTTAGGTGCTCAACTCGATGATAAAAGTTGAAAGTAAAACAGCTGTTCTGTCCATTGCGTCCATATTTACGATGACAGATTGTGTCACAAACCCGCAAGGCGGTCCGGTAGCCCAATCAAGTATATTATCCTGTTAAAGGCTGATTACTGCGCGCGCGCACAAAAACTAACACAATGCTACACCGTGAGAAATGACATCGTTGTGTATCGGCAATATAAACTCATCTAAAAATAGATAATAATTTCTTTCATGTTTTATAATTATCTACAATGTAGAATCAACATAGCGTATTTCTGACTCATAATACTTACATTTCAATGCGATCTTTACGCGATAAACATTTTAAGGTGCTAAACATGTAATTTTACGATTTTCTGTAGGAATCCCCTTGTGTATTTTAAATATACAACAGTCAATATTAAACTCAATTATAACACAGTAATAAAATATTATTCAATTTGTTTAACCTTTAACTACCTGTGGACGTGATACATTTGTAACACAACTGTGGAAGTGGGGTCTCACAGACTCCTACATTTAGGAGCTATTTTTTTCCGTAAAACTGCGTTACATTATCTATACATATATAATTACTTGTCCTGACTGACTGATCAACGAAGACCCTTAAGCCGCTGGGGCTACAAACTTGAAAATTGTCACACAGGTTCCTTTTATAACGTAGCTTAGGCATCCACTAAGAAGGGGTTTTTGGTAATACAACCTTTAAGGAGGTGAAAAGGGGGGATTTTGTATGTATGAAATTCCGATCCGGTTTATAAATTTGAAACTTAGCACGATTACTTACCTAATTAAATAATATAGTTTCTCATTATCAGTTAATGTTTTTGGGTTTACCGAAAATCTGAAAAATACTTAATAAAAACACTATAAAAATTTGGTATGTGGCGTGGGCTAGCAGACCTCGACTGCACTTTCAATGACTGAAACTTTCAAAAAACACCAAAACCGGACATATGGTAACTAAAAGAAAAAAAAAGCTACTATGTTGTTGGATTGCGGGGGTCACGTGGAAGTATGTAATTTCTAGAAATCAGAAATGCGAGGGGTCTATAAGATCCCATGTCAACAGTTGAAGGTTAAAATTATCCTTATAATGAATCAGCGGGGAAGGGCCTGTTCTGAAAGATAAGATCTGTGAAGAGGACATCCGGCGAAGATCGAGTCATCTGTCTCGGAACTGATAAAATTAAAATAATTAGATTGCATGTCACAGTATCATAAACTACATTGTTCTACTACATTGACGGACCGATTGGCATGGAGGTTAGAAGCCCTGACTGCCACGCTACAGGAAGTAAGTTCGATTCCCACTCAGGATGATTTGTGTGCATGATTATGTGATTATTTTAATACAAGCTTTTTTCGGTGACCGTACATTTTTTTGACTGTACTTGCATTTCAATCCGATCACTGAAAGTGAGTGAAATTCGACTTGCGAGATTCCACCCGAACATAGTTACATACACATACATTGCAAATTAAATAAAAGCTTGTAAAATTACAAACATTTTGGCAGAATTTGATATTCTATTCACATCGAACATAGAAACACCGCCTTTTGAAAGTCGGTAAAAATTTCATCATCGATGAATTCGACTTCAAAACAGATAGGATATGAAATTCAGAAGCCTTGCCATTGAAATAAACAGAACAGCTTGAAGGGGCCCGGCCCTAAGCTAGAATAGTGTGGACAGCTACAGTAATATATTATTCGTATGAGGACAGTGTATATGACACCAAACATGTCACTTTCACTGAAACATGTTTGTCAGAGTCATTATAATATAACTGCCGGGTGAGCAACGAGTGTCAATGTGTTAATATTTCTACATATTATACACTTTATGTACATATAGTGCCTATACCATCACCGCAAATACGCAGTTTATATTCTCTTCCGTTTTAGGTGAGCCATGGTGACTCGATTTTTTACTTTGTGCCGATTCATTTATTAAACAAATGATTATACAGGTTGAATATAAAACAGGAAACATACAGGGAAAATATTCAATATCTTCGAAAATACAATTTTTTTAAAATAAATTATAATGGCATTTTAATTTTCTTCAAAATTCAGCTCGGGGTTCCTTTCAGCGTTTTTCTCTAAGACCTGTAGTTCAGAAGTTGCCCACACTGGCTAGTAATAAAAATTCGCCCTGTATATTAAGAAATTAATTTATTATTTATTTATATTAACTAACTCAACTTTGCTAGGAAAAAAAATCGCCAAAAAAGACGTTTCTTGTAACTTTCTGGGCGCCCCCTTTAGTTTGTATTATTTGTTGATATAGCTCCTCTGAAAATGTCAGCTGTCTACCTATTACCGTTCATGAGATACAGCCCACTGACAGACAGACGGACGGACGGACGGACAGCAGTAATAGTAATAGGGTCCCGTTTGAACCCTAAAAAGGAGTTCATAGATTTATACATAGATAAATCGATCTATTCTCGCTCAGATTACTATTACATAAAAACTTTTTACAAAAAAATTAAACCACCGAAAAAACTGAAAAGCAAAAAATAATTTTGAATATAACTTGAATTTTATAAGGTTTTGCAGTCGGGGATTTTATCATTTTTTGTGTCTATAATCTACTAATTGCTACATGCTTAAGTTTTGATATCTTTGATGTAATACACAACTCAGCATTAAAATGTGTGAGTGAACAATAAATCACCCCTATTTTAGGGTAGGTTTTTTGTATCCAAATTTATATGGGACCAACTTCGAGGTATAACCTATCAAATAAAAAAAGAATTATCAAAATCGGACTACTCTGTAAAATGTTATGCGTGATCATACATAAAAAAAATATACGCGTCGACTTTGTAAACCTCCTCCGTTTTTTTGTCGGTTAAAAATACCTAATTTTGACTAACCTTAATGTGTTGACCAAATATTCCTTAACATTCAATACGTAAGTACATTGAAAAGGATAGACGATATTTAAAGCTTTCAAATTACGATATTTACTTTTAAGTAAAATACCCTAAAACTGAGGGAGATTTGTCCAAAAGAAAAATGTGATGATTGACAGAACATATGGGCAACTCTATGTAAATTACGACTACGGAACGGATAGCTGGCTACGTGACCTTACATCAGTTTATGACACTCATACTCACACGCGGTTTTTCACAATCCACGAAATACAAACATCAAAGATAAGTTGTGGGAAAAACAACAATTAAAACCGCAGGCAACATAATAAACGATGTAATTATTTAATTTCCGTAAAATTAATCATAATACCTATTCCATATTATTGTGTATTATTTCATAATATTGTGTTCAAATTATTTCACACAATGGCAATTATCCGAATCCCAGCAACCGCAGGCACATTGTTAACTTGGGGTGTTCGGGGGACGGGATTTTAAAAGGCGATTCGAAGAAAGTCAACAGTCATGAAAATACGAGTAGGTATAATTTAGTTACAGGAATTTATAACAGTGGATGGGACGACGATAATGGTGACAGCAACTTGGAAGCGTGGAGCGACCACAATAAGGTAGCAGAAATGGCAAGTTTCTTCAAAGGTGATTTCGAATCCTACAATAAGGGGCCGTTCATAAAATACGTTCGCATACAGGAGGGGGGGAGAGAGGTGTCGCTTACGTGACGTTCGTAATTCACAAACTCAAACCATCAACATCAAAAATTATTTAATTAATATATAAATTAATTATACATGTATTTTAAAAATAATATGTAAACTATTCGTTATTATAGATATTTATTGGTTTATTTGATTTTTTTTATGGGAAACACTACATATTTTTAAATATCAAAATTCGTGTACTATTAATCGTAACGTATCATGTATAGAGGGGGGATCTATGTTTCGTGACGTAATATTTATAGGGGGGTCGCAGAAAATGTGACGCAGTTTGACGAAGAGGGGGAGGGGGTCGGAAAAAGCAAAATTTGGAGTGACGTATTTTATGAACGGCCCCTAAGCTTAAACTTTCGGTCGTGGGGTACCCATGTGGGGTACATTGTAGTTCCCACCTGGTTAGCTACGCCAAGCACATATCGATGTGTTCCGACAGCTGCAATTGAGAGCCAGTTCCTTCTAGGCTTCTAGGTTCCTTCTTATCATGGTGAGATAGTGCCTAAACACAACTGAATTGCAGCTATCAAAACAGACCCTGTTAAGTTACGTACCAGATTATGCTTTTATTGCAACTCTGGCAACCCCAGACACGAGGCCACCAACGCGTGTCTCATCCACCTGGCATTCCACATCTACAACACACCCCTATCAGGTCGTCGGACCATACCGAGGCGAGGGTCGTCCCACGCTCTTACATAATACATCCATATTTAGCATATTTATAAATAAAATAGTTGTATTATGTGGGTGTGAATTCAAGACGCCAATTTGTCTACGTAATGTTATGGTTTGAGCAGCTAAGTACCAAAGAAAGCAGGAATAGTAGGATATTATACGTATTCTACTAATCCTAAATAATATTACAAGGTATATACCTATGTATATAATATCTGGAGGCACGGAAGTGCCCCCCGCCAAGACAGCCAAGCGAAGCGAAAGGGCACTACCTACCTTTTCTCGAAGCGCTTCGTCGTTTTTTTGAACCCTCATAACTTGGGTTTCAATTATCAGATAAACAACATTCTCAGGATATGATGTCAATAGTGAACTTATTAAGAGGCAGAAATGGGCAAAAGTCTCTACATTGCAGCCCAAATTATATGAAACCTGCTAGCTCTACGGTATTGAAATTGAAATATATGATACTTAAGGATATAACAAACACATCGCCCGAGCCGAAAACACGATTTCAATTAAAAGCCTCGATAAAAAAAAATGCCAAACATACCTCTGAAAATCAAGAAATTCCCAAATCTATCCAACGCCTGAAGGTATTTTAATACGATTTTTTTCATCAATAGAGTACATATCATAAGGAAATAAACGCCCGATTTAGTTTTTTGAATTTGCGATTCAGTTTTTCATAATAATGATTTTTAAAAAAGTCGCTTACGTCAAATTAATCTGAGCACCATGAACATCATACCGCACTCTATTGTCCTGCACCTCGCGTATTTTGCTTCGCGCTCACTCGCATTCCGCGGCGATCCGCGTTGCTAGACGGACCTGTGTCATTTTTTTTCAGAATTTTCACATACATAAAACCCTCTCAAATAAGTAAAAAATCATATCAAATTATCTTTAGAAGGCACTGGAAAATGCATGCTAGTCAAATTAAGGCAATTGAGCCTATTATTTGCTTGTTATAAATAAAAATATATAAAATAAAATCTGTTATGATTGATGCTTTTGATAATTGTCACCGAGGCATGTCGTGGTACTGACAGAGACTAATTCTTATTTTCGTCTATGAAAGGTATGGTTAGGGTAGCCTAGGGGGCTAAGGTGCGGGGTATTTATGTACTCCCGACTGAAGGAGGTGATGATTCAATCCCGGAAAATGTTTTTCTTTATTTTTTTTATCAAATCATGAGAAATGAAAAATCAGCAATATATATTATTTTTAATGAGCAATTACCTATTTAGTTAGTTACCTGATTAAATAATACCTCATTAAATATTGTTTATTTTGAGATCAAAGAAAAGGTATGAAAGGTCGGTTGACTGATACTGGTAACAGTAGGTGCCCCGAAGTCGGGGCGGGCATGACTGCCTCTACTGCGGTCATCGAGTCATCTGTAGTTATCGAGTCGAGCCGATAAACTTTTATATTCATTGTATTATTGTGGTCCACTCGCGTAGTCGTCAAATGACAATGGACAGTAAAATTAGAACAGTAAGGAAAATATTACACATCTTACGTTGGCTAAGTTTCTAGTACTTACTGGACTGATTAGTTGGAATGTGAAGCCATCGTATATTTACAATTACTAGTAGTGAGCTCGGCTATCATTGTGCCGATTGTCGTAACGGCCAATGGCCTGATGGCCGAAAGCCTCTCGGCTCTCGGCAGTATTCCTCGATACAGCTCCTATTGTGAGGAGGTTCCTGTTTCTGCAACCCTAACCATCGGTAGCTTAGTTTTTTCAGCCAATCAGTGAGCCAGGCACAGTTTATATCAATAAAAGTAATAAAATTGGAATAACTTTTTTTCCAAACCATTATATAATACTTCCTTAAGGTGGATGCTTAGCATGAGGCGGGAAATTTTATAATATATGGGTCAAAATAGCTTTTTGAGTTAGATGCCTGCAATAAGGATCATTCACATAACAAAATGATAACTTTTTTATTACTACAGAGGATGCACATAACCTTTTTGAGCATAATGTTTTTTATATTATTAATATCCATCAATAAATGACGAAGTTATTAAAGTTTTAAAAACAGCTTAATTGATACGCTCGCTCCCGTTTGTACATTAACGTTGACATCATAATTCGGCCACCACGCAACTGGATATTTGTCAGTTTGTAACCTTTTCACGGCTTAACCACTGAACAGATTTAAATACAATTTGGCAGGGAGATAGTTCAATTAGTGGAGAAGGAAAAAGGATACTTTTGAACTTAAATGATCCTCATTGCTCAAAAATGCAATTATGTTACATTTACATACCTCGGTGATACCGCTCAATAAATTTGACAGCGATAGCTCAGAAGTATCACCTCACCTGCCAGCTTTATAAAAAGAAGTCCTTATGCACGGTGCCGAGATTCCAATATTGCGATATTCCGAGATTTATGCCCTAGGTACAATACCAGAAGTATGGAGAGGAAATAAATGGTGGTGCTCTTCTTCAAAAAAGGCGATAAGGCCCTATTGAAGAACTACCGCCCCATATCCTTCCTAAACCACGTTTATAAGTTGTTTTCGGGGGTCATTACGAATTGTCTTGCACGTAGGTTTGAAGACTTCCAGCCTCCCGAAAAAGCTGGTTTCCGTAAAGGCTTTAGTACCATAGATCACATACATATAGTTCGCCAAATAATACAGAAGACTGAGGAGTATATTCAAACGTTATGCCTTGTGTATGATGACTGTGAAAAAGCCTTCAATTCAGTTGAGACATGGGCGGTATTACAGAGTCTACAGCGGTGCTAAATCGACTATCGCTATATCGAATTGTTGAAAGTGATTGTACAGCAAAGCCACTATGTCAATCCGAGTACAGGACGAGAGTACGAGATCAATCCGTTTCAGAAGGGTGAAAGACAGGTTGACGTAATTTCCCCGGCTCTTGAACTGGAAGGGTTATGGCATCAACATCAACGGTGAACACATCTCTCACCTTCTTGCCGACGAAATAGTCATAATGGCGGGAATCGCTGAAAGATTTGAACATCATGCTCAATGATCTCAAGAGTTTCTTAAGACAAAAATTATGTCTAATATTCATATTCCGCCAATACCCGTGATTATTGGGAACACTGCTCTCGAAGTTGTAGACGAGTATGTTTACCGAGGACAAATTGTCCAACAAAGTAGGTTCAACTTCGACAAAGAGGTCAACGGAAGAATTCAACTCGGCTAGACAGCGTTCGGGAAGCTACGGCATATCTTCAAGTCCAGAATACCTCAGAGTCAGAGTCTTAAGACGAAAGGATTTCAATCAATGCGTGTTACCAGTGATGACATACGGAACATAGACGTGGTCTTTCACTGCTGGCCGCATAAATAAGCTCAGAGTCACTCAGCAAGCTATGGAATGAGCTATGCTTGGAATTTCTCTACGAAACAGGATCCGAAAAGAGGACATTCGTAGGAGAATAAAAAATATTTATATAGCTCGTAGAGTTAGTAAGTTGATGTGACAATGGGTAGGCCACATCGCTTGAAGAACCGATAACCGATGGGGACGGAAGTTTCTAGAGTGGCGACCACTAACTGGAAGGGGACACCATGCAGGACGACCTCCCACCAGATGGACCGGCGACCTGGTCAGAGTCACTGGGCGCTGCTGGATTCAAGCGGCCCAAAACCGCTCGAAGTGAATGAATGAATGAATGAATGAATGAATGAATGATTTTTTATTTGTTACTCATAGCCAAAAAGTATAAACAATCAAAACTTAGAAACTACTTACATAAAATACACACTCTAGGCTTACAACATTTGTATAGCAACTGGCGCCTAAGCTAGGATACCCTGTGTTATAGGCACCAGTTCCCTCCCTTCAGTTAGGTGTATGTTAGCCTTTAACAATATTACAGTTTATGTTTACAATAAAATAATGAAGTTTACCCATTAAAGAGTCTGTATATAAAAGAAAAATAATTAAAATAGAATAATTAAAACATAATAATAAAAAAAATAACATTGTACATTCTACCACATTTTTTTTTTACAATATAAAATTATGTGTTGAGTGAATCTGGATGTGAGCGGGTGTTTCTGTGTGGGGGTGTCTGAGATGTGACTAGAGTTGCGCAAATTGTGTTCTATATTATTGTTTTACTATAAGAAGTTGTTCAGTTTCATCATAAGATGAACTGAGCAACCAAGTGGTAACTTTTTGTTCCAGTGTATTTTTATTAGCGGAATAAATATGTATAGAGCGATTGACTTGATTGTAAATGTATGGACCCAAAAAGTTATAGAAGCGCCTTGTGAAGCTCAAGTTAGGCTGGCTGATTTTACATACCCTATCGTGGCGTCTAGTATTAATGGAGTAACTCTTATCATAAGGTATTTCAGAATGTTGCTTGAGAACCGTGTTTAAAATAAATAACTTACGAACACTGAGTACTCCACAAGATTTGTACAATTTTTCGGTAGGATATAAAAAGGGTCTAAAGGTGCTTACTTTCAATATAGCTCGTTGGGCCCTTTCAGCATTTAAAATATAGGTCTTAGCTGCGCCACCCCAAGAAGTTATACAGTAACCAAGCACTGACTGACAAAGTGCATAGTATACAATTTTGATTGTATTATAGTCAGCAACGTGACGCAGCTGTTTGAACACATACATTAGTTTACGAACTCTGCCTGATAGTACCTCAATATGCTGTTGAAAATTGAGTCTACTATCCAATACCACTCCCAAGTACTTAATAGACGAGGCCTTCTCAAGTGTTGGGCAGGAGCAGGCGTTACAAAATGGAAGATTCTGGCAAGAATGTGCAACCAAGCAATGAGAGTCTGAAGAAAGTGAAACACCACGAGGAGAGAATGTTAGGTATTTAGTCTTCTTGGCATTTAGGGTTAGTGAATTCTGTGATAGCCACTTTGTTACGATGTCCAACCCGGATTGGGCAGATTCCAAAACACTATTCCACGAGTCTCCTGAGAATATCAGAGCTGTGTCATCTGCGTACGATATCACCCGTCCATTATCCAAGCTCAGTTGGCACAGATCATTCAAATATGCCAAAAACAGACTCGGGCCTAGAATCGAGCCCTGCGGGACCCCATAAGTTATCCTCTTATCATCACTTACATATCCTTCAATTTTAACACATTGTGATCTTTCGGAGAGGTAATCCTTAAACAGTTCAAGCTGAACTCCACGAATGCCCAGGTTTTCAAGTTTCTGCAGAAGGGTAGGTATAGAGACTGTGTCAAATGCTTTTGCTAGGTCTATAAAAATACCGACACATTTCTTTCCACTATTCAAGGCATTTACCACCGTATTGGTCAGGTCATGAACAGCATCTGATGTGGATTTTCCTGTACGAAATCCATATTGAGAAGCAGCGAGCAGCTTATTGTTCTCCAGATATTTCATGAGCCTTGTGTTAATAATTTTTTCAAGTATCTTAGAAGTGGCAGGTAAAATTGAAATGGGGCGATAATTGTTGACACAGTCTCTGTTTCCTTCCTTGAAAATAGGGTGGATGACTGACTTTTTAAGTGCCAGAGGGAAGGTACCAGAATTAAGGCATAGGTTAAAAATAAAAGTCAAGTGAGGGACAAGGATGTTGCTATACCTCTTAAGTATGTTACAACCTATGCCATCCCAACCAACAGCGCAGAAGTGGAAGTTAATGGGGGAGGCCTATGTTCAGCAGTGGATATCATTAGGCTGATATGATGATGACTAAAAATGGTAGGTAAAGAGGGCATTTTATTGAGAAATTCTACAATTATTGTAAAACGTGATGGAAGAAAACCTGTTTATTTGTCAAATAACATATAATATCTCGATTGAGGGCTGTATTTTTGCCTCAATTTTCATTTTATGAGGACGCCTTGTTTTTTTTTAAATTATATTAAGTTTGTTGCATTGTGTGTGATATATCGCTAAGTTTAATAAGTAATTAAAGTTACATAGTTTTGTTAACGTGGTGATCACTGTAGTGAACAAGAATTTAAAAAATACATAAAAAGTAATTTAAAAAACGGTCGATAAAATTTAACATAGTTTCCCTCCTTTTAATTTGTGCACATTATGAAAGCTCACAGCTGTATACGAGTAGGATACTCTCCTGTCTGTCCATTTGTCACAGCCTGTTTTCTCCGAATTTATAGAACACAAATTGTATTTAGATAAAACGCGTAAAAGAATAGCGTAGTAGCGTATGTAAAAGAATTCTGGTTTTGGGAGACAATTACCTAACCTGAGAAATATTATCGTAAGTATCAACATTTAAAAATAAATATCTTGAGACATTTTTCACACATGGCTACCTGATCCCAAACTAAGCAGAACTTGTAAATACATCTCTAAATAGTATAAAAAGAAGTCGTTTTCCGCGTCTGTTTATCAACTCTAAACCACGCAACGGGTTTTGCAGTATTAACCATCAGATAGATCCTCATTAGTACTACGTAAAGAGAAGATGCCACACATCACAACTATGTTCCGTTCAAGTGAGGCCATCCGGTCACACTTGTTGTTGTAAAACGATGAACGAAGCGTAAGCGCCGTGAAAATAACGATGTTTGCGAGAAAAATACTCCTAAAAGCGCTACGTGTTTCTACTGTCTGCTTAGACGACTAATAATTGTTTCAGTGCTAAAGAAACCTTTAGTCGACTCTAAAGAAATGGGACATAAGCTTTGCTTATGATAGCATCTCTATACGTGGTAATAATAGCTCAATGCTTTACAGCAAATAATTATCATTAATATTTTAAATGATATCACAGATTTAAAATCAGCAAGAAACAGTCGCGATACCGTGATCGGGTGGCGTGGGCGGTCGCGCAAATCGCTCCACTGACACCACATTACGACATTGTACCCGTGCGAAGCCGGGGCGGGTTGCTAGTACTTACCATACATATTTACACTCAGACTCGGGACATGCAAACATGTTCATGCACACAGATGCATATCCTTGGTGGGAATCGAACATAAGATCGGCGGCGTGGAATCTTAACCAACTACGCCAACTGGCCCGTCAAAAGTTTTTTAAAGTATTTGAAAAATTATATTTGTAATGTTTGTCTGCAGTTTGTCTACTGTTTACATTTTTACTGTGTCCAATTCAAACAGTGTCGTTCTCGCGGAAATGTTTAGATGGCGGTGTATCATGTTTAATTGTTTGTTTGCAATGACGCACTTCTAAATAGAGGGAGCTAGTATTTTTTGTTTGCTTAGTTCCTGTAATTTCCGCTAATATTATGTGAAAATGTGGCGCAAGGGTGAAAACTGAAATCTGCTCGAGAGTATTCTGGGCCTTAAACATATTAAGTTTCAATAACACAGCTCTTTTACTTTGCGATTCAGTTCGCGTGGTAGTAGTAAATTAAATAAAAATCCTGGGAAATTCTTCACACACTACCAATCGATCATCGGATCCCAAACTAAGCATTGCTTTTACTATGGAGACGAGACTAGGGTTACCATATCTCAGGATTTGTCCTGAGATTTCAGGATTTTTGGACTTTGCTCAGGATTGCGGCTGGATTTTGCAAATCTCATGAAATCTCAGGATTTTTTGAATTTTCAATAAAATACAGCTTACATTTTAAAGATCTCTTTAATAAAAAGTTAAACAAACTAAAAATAATCTTCCTTTGGTAATAATTGCACAATTAAAATCAGTACTTATTTATCCAAGTAGGTACTTAATCAGTTTTATCATACTAATACATTAAAAATTTGAGAATTTTATGATTTTTTTGAAAAATTCTCAAACTGTTAATAATCTCAGGATTTTTCAATGAAAATCAGGCTTTTTCTCCGGACTTTTGATTTTTTCATCTGGTAACCCTAGACGAGACAACTGTTAATACAGTGAAAATTACGCAAGCACAGGTTTTTTTTACATGCAATAAGAGTCGAGTACCGAATAAAAATGACCGGCCATTTTAAATCTATGTCTAAATTTAGGAATGAAGATGAGGTCTTTCTTTATCACCAGACACCGAACAGCTGTCGGTTTCGTCTTTCCGCTTCAGATTGCGGTCGTTGGGGCACGCTACTGAGATCATCAACTTTAGCTAAACATAGCTAAAAAAATATGTACTACAGCTTATTGAAACGAAGTTTCTTTATAGGTACCTACACGTTCGGTATCGGAACCAAGCTTAAGCTTAATATGGCGTTCTTTTTTTTAATTAAGATTTTATAGCTCCAACTAAAATGACATCCATGTCACAGAATAAATAATAGTACACACGGCTACAGTTCAAGCTATACATTTCTAGTATAAGCTGACTTCCCATTGTACAGAAATCCTATACAATGCGAGATCAGCTTATACTGGAAATGTATAGCTTGATCTGTAGCCGTGTGTACAAATATCCATGTAATATATTTTTTTATTACATTTTCCAAAAGTAATTTTATTACACAATAGATTGCAAACACTAACAATGAGACATAATGGTGCTGGTTCTGTTGTTTACAACTAAACTAATTTAGTCTAACTAGGATATCTCTTTCTAACAAAGAACATAAGAAAAGGATGTAAGAAATTTAGTCCTGTCACATTAATCCAATTGCTTGTTTTCAACATTTTAATCGCCATTGAAATTGGTTACTTCTATTTATCCACAAATGAGCTTTAAATATGTTCTATCCTTTTTCAATAAAGTCTGTAAGAAAGAGATGTGATTAAAATTAGTTTAGTACGAATTACAACAGAATTGGCACCAATATCCTTTATGTATTTAATTAATGCATGCTTTTACCGTGAACTGCTGAATACATGTTTCATCTGACCATAATTTCTTCTCAGGTTAAGTGACGATGAAGATTAGATAAATAAAACAAAGGTCATCGCCCCCATTTTACATTCAACCACAAAATACCTAATAAAGGCACATGACGCCATCTAATATAATCCTACCCTCCTATTTCGTGGAATACACTCATAAAATTGTTTATAATTAAATTTAATTATTACTAGTACTTTCTACGATGATGAAATCCCCATGTCCAATTAAGATATAGCGACATCTATCAGCCATCTATCAGTTACACTGAGATAGTTCACAAACAGAAAGATAGATGGCGCCACTACATCCTGCATCGCGCTGACGGAGTTTTCTTGGCGATCTGCATTATATATACAACTGTCCAACATGCACACTTTGGACCACCCGGCAGGCTGAACTCGCGACTAGGACGACGAGTAGAAGCATAGCTGCAGAGCAACAAAACCACAGGCTAGAAAAGCCGAACACAGCGCCCCGCGTGTAGCACGCGGCGAAAAATATGCAACCACAACGAAGGGACCAACCGGCCCCGGAACTGTTTCCCCACTCCCTTGCAGGAGTTAGAGATGACCTGAAGAAAAAACAGTTTGGACCGTGGTCCCTAGGCACGATGACCTAGCCTGGTGGAAGACCTTCTCTTTTAAATGGAGGTTTTATCCATCCTTGCAGCTCCATATTGGTGACCCCGACCTCATATAGGGTGGAATTTTTTTAAGGGTTAGCGAGGTTAGTATGGACAGCTATCTTATGGGTCATCGCTCACTATATCAGCACCGCTCCATCGCAGCAACGGCCCGGCACCATGAGCGGATCCAGGGGGGGGGTCATGGGGGTCATGACCCCCCCCTGGGCTCGGCCGTTTCAGTGAATCTGCGGGTAACAGCTGTCGTATTGTGTATTTTGAAACCCATCTAAGCTGGATATAAGTGTGTGACCCACCCCCCCCCCTGACCCAAAGGCTGGATCCGCCCTTGCCCGGCACCGCCTAAACTCACCCTGGTTTCACCCGCGTTCCGTAGAGACCTATTGCTTCCCCGGGATAAAAAGTATCCTATGTGTTAATCCAGAATATATTTCATCTTTGTGTAAAATTTCATCCAAATCTGTTCAGCCATTGAGGCGTGAGAGTAACAAACATCCAGACATCCATCCACGAATTGGTCTTGTGTTCCGCTAAGAAGAGTAAGCGGAAATGCTGAAGGGTCATTTGCGGCTTCGAATTCTACAATGAACATGAGCTTTCCTTGAAAGAAAACATCGTGTGGAAACCATAGAACGGTAATAGCATAGAGTAACTCTATGGATAATAGAGTACGTTGTAGCCTGTCTGGCTACCATCCCTCATGTTGAAAATCTGTCTTCAAAAACCTAGGGTGCGTCAATTAATTAAATGAGGTGATATTGGCAATTTTTCAACCCCTCCCCCATCCTCTCTTGGTGGGCTGTCTTAAGATTTGACTCGACACCCTCCCCCCCACTAATCTCACGTGAGATTTTACAAAATGAGTATTGTTTTGTAAATACGTTAATCTGTGCTTGTTTTTTTTTATACCACTAAGGTGGCAAACAAGCATACGGCCCGCCTGATAGTAAGCTGTTACCGTAGCCTATGGACGCTTGCAACACCAGGCGAATCACTCGCGCGTTGCCGACCCTGATTGCGTTGGATTTATTTAAAAAAAAAACATAATGCAAAAAAGGGTAATAAACAAAGTAGGCTAAACCACAATCTAGTTAGTCACTGATGACGAATGGCCAAAATTGGTTAGCCTGGGGGAGAACTGGCTCTCTAATAGTGTCTAGTCATTTATCAGCTTTTAAGGTCATTACCAAAAAGGTTAAAACAATGAACAGTCAGGAACGTAAATAGAATTAGAGTGTGAAGAGAGTTATTTATTTTGTAACTATTTTCATTATTATTATTTCTAGCAAAAAATATATAATTAATCTGTTTTTTTAAACAGGCAATAAATATATTTTTTTCTTTCTTTCTCTTAGTTAAAAATGTACAAAACTCATGTACCTGCTACAATCTTTATCGGAGGAGATAAACTACATTGCTTAAGGCAATGCTTAAGGATTTGAAACCTTGATGCCTAAAGAATAACTTGAGCTATTTCAAATATTATTAAATTACTAGCAGCGAATCCCGGCGTTGCTCGGGTTAAAATACATCGCATGTTTAATGGTATAAAAAATATATAAGGATACATTTTTTGACATATTATAGATATCTATTTTCGATATTGAAAGACTTTCCAGAACATTCAAATAGTTTGTTCTTTTTTTTACTCGACTGCAATCACAATTGAACTGATGAAAAGTCACTGAATTTCGATTTATATACCGAAATTTCCAGTACCAGATCACTCTAGAATATTTAGATGTACATCACTTCGATTTGGTTTTTATAGATCAATAATAACACTCGCACACATTTTGGAACTTTCCAGATCAATCCAAAAAAAAAAATTGAACTTTCTAGAACATTTTAAATCGCTTATAATAAATTGAACTCATTTTAGAATTTTATAGATCATTCTAGAAATATTTAGAACTTTCTCGAACATTTTAAATCGTTTATAATAAATTGCACTCATTTTGGAACTTTCCAGATCACTCGGAAAATTTCTAGAACTTTCTTAATCATTCTAGATCGATCATAATAAACTGCACTCAATTTGGAACTTTCTAGAACATTCCAGATCACTTATAACGGTTTTACACATTTTGGAATTTTCTAGATCATTCTAGAAATTTCTAGAACTTTCTCGAACATTTCAAATCGCTTCTAATAAATTGTACTCATTTAAGAATTTTCTAGAACTTTCTCGAACATTCTAAATCGATCATAATCAATTGCACTCATTTTGGAACGTTCCAGATCATTCGGAAAATTTCTAGATCTTTTTCGAACATTCTAAATCGATCATAATCAATTGCACTCATTTTGGAACTTTCCAGATCATTCGAGAAAATTTCTAGAACGTTCTCGAACATCCTAACTCGATAGTAACAGTTTTGGACATTTTGGAACTTTCTAGATGAAGCCAGAAAATTTATAGAACTTTCTCAAACATTCTATAACGATTATAATAGTTTGCATTCACTCTAGAATTTTCTAGATCATTCCAGATATTTGTTGAACTTTCTAGAACATTCCAGATCGTTTATAACCGTTTTACACATTTTGGAACTTTCTAGACCATTCTAGAAATTTTGAGATCTTTTCATAAGTCCTCATGCGTTAGAAAAGGACAGCAATATATGTTTTAACATTTTCGCCACCCACAACCACCCCCTTCCACCCACCGCGACCAAACTCCCTTACTACCACCTGGAGACCAAGGGGTATTTACCACCCCAACGGGAAGTTAATTGGGGTTGGTGGTGATTGAGAAAACTGCGTATTTACGTACCCACAAAAGCATTTTATATATATTATTAGATTAGATTAGATTTTTGTGATTAAGTAAATTGAAAAAGAAAAAAAACATTTAACAAAAATATCTTCAAAATCAATGATATTATACTAGAGATATGCTACCCTCATACTAAGCGGCGTTCAGTTATTGTTGAATTAGGTGAATGCGATAGATAATACGGAACGTATGGTACAGAAAGAGATAGCTATATGTAGCCGCTAAGCAAAATTACGACAATTGTCTGAATTTGTCTGCAACAATTTTCGTGCGTTAATGCGATATCTACCACTTTTTATTATAATATCATTGTTCAAAATACATTAAAAAGTATGAAATAACTCTAATCTGACACAGATTTTGATAAAAATTGTTTTCTTTTTATTTCGTAATTTTTAGTTTTTCTTTCATGTACCTACTAGAAATTGACCACGGTTATAAGATGTTTTCCCTTTGACACTACACCCATAGCACGTATCAATAAGCTAGGCCGTCACATGTATTAGTGCATATCTTGAGAACTACTGAACCGCTTTCGATAATCCTTGCGCTGTGCCCTAAGTTAAAGTAAATGCCAATAAAAAAAGAACGGTCACAATCCGATTAATACTTTCGGAGATATGTGTAGACAAATATGAATTTTTGTATATTTGTTTCGAAGCCCTAATAGATTACTATATGTTAATAAATTATTATTCCCAATAATATTACATACTACTGTCGAATTGATGATCTCCTTTTTTTTGAAGACGATTAAAATATTTTTCAATATCCTACATAAAATTGATCTACTAAATATGTCCAGCAAACACGAATAAACACATCTAATTTACAAATTCGGTGGTTAAAATATCACATTATATTGATTGAATGAAACCAAGGATATTTTTGGTATTTTATCATACATAAAACCAGACGACAGCTTTAAAAACTTAAAAAAAAAACCCATTATTACAAAAGATGGTTTAAAGCATGTTTAGTAAAACCATTCACTCGGTCACTTTCTAACGTCATATAACAAATAGAGACGGCTATTTTAAAACCTGGGTTTGCTTTATACCATGTTTTGTAATAGGTAAGGGGAAAGAATTTTAAGTAATTAGGAAGTTATCCTTATTTAGGTTTTATTCAGGACTCACTCGTGCGTGACGTCATGTAAAGTCATTGACTGTATTTTGTATACAAATAAATAATTGAAGTTTCTATTTGTAATGTCAAAATAAAAGCTTATTTACTAAATGCATATGAAAGTATATACAGAACTTATACCAACTAAATAAACTAAAAACCACGATTTAGAAAGCCCTGCACTAAAAAAGTGTTAAATAATTATTGTCCGTATATTCTCTATCTGACAATTTTTGTGATAAAATCATTGACTTATATAAGGTCCTAATAAATTAGTGAACTTCCTGTTGAGGGATGAATGTATAGGTCATTAGTAATCAAAAAATAATATTAGAAAAATAATCCGTGGGAAAAAAAAACTTCTTCAACTTGCATAGAGACTCTCCATACAAAGAATTTTTTTATTCCCACGGATTATTTTTCTAATATTATTTTTTGATTACTAATGATAATGACCTATACATTCATCCCTCAACAGGAAGTTCACTAATTTATTAGGACCTTATACATATATTACTAGCGATAAAATCTAATATTTTGATGAAAAAGCGTGGGGCACTTCAGCGCGGCGGGTCAGCTGTTGTATTAATAAAGATTGTATTTATTCTAAACAATAACAATTTATTTGTAAATGCTATATTAAAATAATAGAAAGTAAAGTTTATCTAATCGCAAACATTCATTTCATTTATAAAAAAGATTTTTTTAATTCAATTGTCAGGTACTTTTACAACTGGATAAAATAAACTTAAAAATAGGATTGTTTTAAATTTTCTAATTTCAAACATTAAACATTTCAGTTCAATGATATTTTGAAATTAGAAAATTTACTTTTACACTTACCAAGTTTTATAAGCCATATTTACACGATTTCTTCACACAACAAAACTAAGTGTCAAATATGCTATAACACAAATTTAAATTCCGTAAAACACAACACATAAAGCTCAGATTCGTTTTAAAAACTAAAACAATCATCGATCGATTGACTTCGCGACTACACTCTCTGCACCTTACTGCAATATCAACTTGCAAATGAATAGTAACTGTTATTTTGTGAGCTTTTTAAACAAACCATATGACAATACGTGCACTATGTACTAGATTTTAAACCTTATTAACTACACAATAAGAGTCACGTGACAAATTGTATTCAATACAGTTCTTGTAATATGACTCAATTTGTTTTCATCGTATAATTGTTATGAAATGGGGGAAACATATAATAGACAAACAAGGTCCGATCCCGAGCTACTTTCAACAACATCAGGGTTCATCATTATCATCAGCCCATAATTTCCCACTGCTCCCCTTTCGCAAATTCGGGTGAAAAGGAATGGGCATAATACTCCACCACGCATACCCACTGCGGGTTTGTGGAGGTAGGCTAGTGGTCAGCCTACTGTTGAAGTTTTCAAGCCGCCTAGGAGGCCTCCAACTATCTTAACGACTATCACAATAAGTGATAGCCGAGACCAACGGCTTAACGTCCCTTTCGAAGCACGGAACATAAGGGTTAATTTCGTTAAAATCAGAATAAAAACAAATAGTGTCTTTAATTAAAACGGCTAATCTGATCCCACAAATTCTATATTATCGACATTAGTAGTTTTTAATCAATTGTTAGACAGCTTCACATTCAATCATTTTACTCAATAGTTGAAGAGGCCGCTCAACAACCGATATTGGTGATGAGCTTGGACAATATGTTTTTGACACTCTCCGAGATACCGTATCGTTGACTTGTGACTTATCCAAGGCGTTTGATAGTGTTTATCATTCATTACTTACTATTCAGAAAATTACTGCACTATGGTATAAGAGATATTGCCTTGGTTTTTCTAAATTATACGTGTGTGATAGAATTCAGAGGGCTGATGGTAAAGTTTCCCCTGGATATTCAGTAATGATAGGAGTCTCACAAGGTTCCATCTTTGTGCCATTTCTCTTTCTTACAGTCAAACCAATTTTAGAAATTCGGACGAAAACATTGTTATCAAGTAATTAGTGAATTGGCGGACAGACTTCATTCTGTAGCTTAGGCAGTGAGCGCTCTTAGAGTTCAAATGCAACAATATTATGATAGTTGTCATATATTGAAATTTTTATTAGGAAAATTATAAAAAAAAACTGTCCTCAGAAAAACGACACAATTTGAACAAAATAAATAAGCAGTAAGTTGCTGTACCAGTATCGCGCCCAACAAAGTGAGGGAATCTTTCAAGAGTAACGTAGGTTACGTTTCTATAACAAATTTTACCGAAATTCAAGAACTATCCAAGTATTGGTTTAAAAAGTTAGTTTAACAGAAGTTAAGTAAGAAAGGGCATGTTTCAGATTGTGTAGAAGACAAAAACGAATACGCATTTTGGCATGAATTGTTCGCTCCACAAGCAATTTAATATAATATATATGTCATTCAAATATAATCATACTAAACATATTTAAATTGAGTGTTGATTAAAATAACTTGTAATGAGTTCATTTAAAAATAAGTATTGAGTTGACTAAGTTTTACAACTTATACATAAATTTTAAAGTTCAAATAAATATTATTGTTTACATTATTTCAACTGGATATAGCAAAACAGTTACGTTTATTATGAATTAAATAATGACATAATACTGGCTTATTCAAGAAGATTTATTAACGTTTTAAAAGTTTAAAAAAATATGATTTAAAGGGGCAGGTATTATATCATTACGATTAAATCAATCAACCGCAAATCATTAGCATAGACCAGTGTTTTTCAATCTGTGGGTCGCGACCCCTAGGGGAGTCACGAAACTTTAGTTGGTGGGTCGCCGGCAGAAGGAAAAAGGCAAGGTAGACTTCGTGCAAGCGGGCATCCAACTTATCTCTTACTTCGTTGCAAACCTCTCGCGGCTTCTTGCAGACTAATAAGTAAAGGTATCAAAATAAAGAAAATCATTATCGTTGGTAGTCTTTTAATTTATAAATTCTTTGTCTATCTTACAAGGGGGTCGCCAGAATTTTTCAACTTGTAAGGGGGTCGCGAAATCAATAAGATTGGCATAGACACACCATCAAGATTTTTTCAGGGTCGACAAAGCGCGAGTGATGCTCCTCGTGTTGCAAGCCATGCGCGTATGCTTGTTGGTAGTACTTATTAAAAGATATTAACACATTGGACCACACCCTTCCATAACTACGGAGTTCATCCATGATATGAGAACTGCATCCTGGGAAGCACGACTTTCGGTCCTGATTAACGTGCCGGAAAGTACGGGGATACAATTAGCTTACGGCATTGCGGTTAGCAATAAAATTATCAATTATTATATATTATATATAAAGAAACATATTATTTATCCTTGTAGAATTATCAATTCAACAATTATTCAGAACTATTCTATCGTATAATATTGTTTAGAGAAGAGTTCATAAAGAGACACTTATGAAAGACACGATGGATAGTCATATATAGATAGATTGCATTGTCAACCTGTCGACATAATAAGTTTTGTTAAAAAAAAAATACAGCAAATAGGCACAGTGTCTACCCATGTCGATTTGATTATTGGGTAGTTAAGCCCATCACAGACGTAGCTATAATATATATTAATATTACCAGCTATAATATAAATTACAGTACAGGTTGGCGAAGAAACAGAAATATACCTATTTTGCAAAGAATTTAAAACGTCCAGAAGGATAGTCGCCTCTATGGGAACACGAAATAAACAAGCCATAATTGACAGTATTTAAAAGTAATAAGTTAAGGTAATTAAAAGTGACGAAATCGCAATACTTACACATGGAAGGTTAGTTTTTTAGTTTTTCCTTGGTTTTTATAAGTGTTGTGAGTGACAGTATTTTAATACGCAAGTTGTCATTTTTTATTTAATCAGTACAGCGAGTATGACGCGATGACAGCCGTGCGCAATACGAACTGAGAGCGATTTGCTCAGGAGCCCCTCAAGCGGAGTGATATTAAATGTCATGCTTTAGTAAGGCGGACTATCCATCTGGGCACGATGCCGTATGAAAATCTTTGCTATTTTGCTTTTTTTACAAGCTTTTATTTAACTTGCAATGTATGTATTACCAGCTATAATATAAATTACAGTACAGGTTGGCGAAGAAACAGAAATATACCTATTTTGCTTTTTTTACAAGCTTTTATTTAACTTGCAATGTATGTATGTATATTTGTTCGGGTGGAATCTTGCAGGATGAATTTCACCCACTTCCATTGGTCGGATTGACTTGATATTTGGTATACATTAGTATATTGGATGACAATGCAAGTACAATCACTCAAAAAAAGCTTGTATAAAAAAATTTTTTAACAAAGAACTTATTTGATATTCTATTCTTACACATACTCGTCTTCATGGCCCTCTTAACGCAAAGTGCGTAAACTTAAAACTTAGTAATTTCTACTAAACGCGTGAATTGAGGTTTAATAGTCATTATTCATTGCGTGAGATATGTCATAACAACAACAAGACTATTATGAACATAACAAAAATGTAAAAAGTGTTGTTATTGTTTTTGATGTCAAAAATAACAGAATGAATCCTAATTCAACTATGTACGCAATGGCGTTAAATGCAACGGTGTTGTGAAGAAAACAATGAGTCACATTTCACTGGAAGTGCCATGTTGGATGATGAGCCTCGTATTTTTGTAAACACTTGTCTTCTCCGAGGTTCGTCGCAAACTCACAATTAACATGATCTGGCACTTAATGACAAAAGAATAGCAACTATTACTACGCATATGGGTCACCGTTCATTATAACAGCACGGCTACGCCTCGGCATTTACCTTGCCATGCAAGTGAGGGCTTTAAATCGTATGCGTTAAAGTAATTTTACCGCTCCATCGCAGCAACGGCCCGGCACCGCCTCAACTCAATCCAACCACTAGCTGCTAGCGCGCCGCCTGCGACGTGGCTGCTCGTGGGCGGCACGGCGCCGGTGAAATTGATGGCACAGCTTTGGCAAGATACCTCTTGCTGGCGTCACGCAGCAAGGGAGCGGACCGCTCGCTGCAAGCGTGTGGTCAGCAAGACTAGTGGCTGGTAGCGGCAAGCGCGCTTGCCGCGAGGCGTCAACTATTTTATCTAGTCATTGTAAAAAATAATAATAGCGCATACGATTTAAAGGTCTCACTTGCATGGTAAGGTAAATGCCGAGGCGTAGCCGTGCTGTTATAATGAGCGGTGACCCATAGTGAGCGATGACCCTTCAAGGGACACACACAACACCCCCCGCGAATGAGGTCTTGCGGGGATAGATGTTTGTTACTCTTCCACGTATAAACGGCTGAACGAAACCTGGCACAATGCACATAGATGGATAATAATAATACCATACCCTGGAGTAACATATAATCCCGTGAAATCATAACGTTCCTCGGGAACGCGGGTCAAACCGCGGCGCGACAACTAGTAAAAACTATAAACGATAGTTAATCTACTTCAATAATAATCTAAATGCACATTAATATAATACCGACAACCTTAGATAAAACCGCAAATAGAATAAAAGCTGCAATAAGTGAAAAGTTTGCTGAAACAAAATTATGGCGTCTAGTTTATATGTGTGTGTATTTATGGCAACGATTTTAATGTCTGAAAGTAACAGAGCTATACTGTTTTTTTTTTCTAGCCAGTCCCATACTGGCTAGAAAAAAAACACCGTATAGCTCTTTCTAAACTACAGGTCTTGGAGAAAAATGCTGAAAGAAACCATGAGCTGAATTTTGAAGAAAATTAAAGTTGCATTAGTATTTAATTTAAAAATTGAGTATTTTCAAAAAAAAAAATCTACGTTATAATATCAACAAAATTATGTATGAGAATCTTGGTCACAACTAGTCACAAGTTGCTAGAAGTTAACCAAAATATTATTTTATATTTTCCTTGACCATGGTTTTATCCTGCGTAAAGTTTGACGAGGTGGAGCATATCTCGCTGGGACCTCACTATGTTCAGCCATAAAGAATTAGCTCTTAGCATTCTGACAAACAATTAGAGGTCAATTTTGATAACTTCTAGCAACTTGTGACCAAAATTGTCATACATAATTTTGTTCGTATTGTGACGTAAAAGCAGAAAAAGAAAAAAAACAGTATAGCTCTTTCTAAACTACAGGTCTTGGAGAAAAATGCTGAAAGAAACCATGAGCTGAATTTTGAAGAAAATTAAAGTTGCATTAGTATTTAATTTAAAAATTGAGTATTTTTAAAAAAAAAATTCTACGTTATAATATCAACAAAATTATGTATGAGAATCTTGGTCACAACTAGTCACAAGTTGCTAGAAGTTAACCAAAATATTATTTTATATTTTCCTTGACCATGGTTTTATCCTGCGTAAAGTTTGACGAGGTGGAGCATATCTTGCTGGGACCTCACTATGTTCAGCCATAAAGAATTAGCTCTTAGCATTCTGACAAACAATTAGAGGTCAATTTTGATAACTTCTAGCAACTTGTGACCAAAATTGTCATACATAATTTTGTTCGTATTGTGACGTAAAAGCAGAAAAAGTTATAATAAAACTTCTCTATATTTGGATGTTATGATAAAATTTTAAAGTAGACCAAAAAGTTAGGCTCTCGGAACATGCGATGCTTCAGTCTACTTTTCAAATTAAAATAACTTTTCTGGGAATTGGTTATGCTTACTATTCATAGAAGTTTGCTTAAGCCTTTACTTGAAAGTTGTACAAATCTTCATGGAAAGTTGTGTTTTAATATCAAGAGTCTATAATAACAATTGATTATTTTAATGGAAAACATTGTTTGTTTTACAGAAACGAAGTCGGTTCAATATAAAAATCAAAAACACTATGGATACTCAACCTGTGTGAACCTGGAACCCGACTTGAAGATATTGTAATTTTTTTTTTTGCATATGTTTGTACTCCGTATGTACCTGTTTGTACCAACTTTTTTTTCGTTTGTACCTCAAGGGGTTCGGAGATACGGGGGGTTGAAAAATGCTCAGAACCCGACTTGAAGATATCGTTATTTTTATTTTTGCATATGTTAGTACTCCGTATGTACCTGTTTGTACCAACTTTTTTTTCGTTTGTACCTCAAGGGGTTCGGAGATACGGGGGGTTGAAAAATGTTCAAAACCCGACTTGAAGATATCGTTATTTTTATTTTTGCATATGTTAGTACTCCGTATGTACCTGTTTGTACCAACTTTTTTTTCGTTTGTACCTCAAGGGGTTCGGAGATACGAGGGGTTGACAAATGCTCAGAACCCGACTTGAAGATATCGTTATTTTTATTTTTGCATATGTTAGTACACCGTATGTACCTGTTTGTACCAACTTTTTTTTCGTTTGTACCTCAAGGGTTTCGGAGATACGGGGGGTTGAAAAATGCTCGGAACCCGACTTGAAGATATTGTTTTTTTTTGTTAATGCATATTTTTGTACTGGGTATGTACTTGCTTGTACCATCTTTCATTTCGTTTGTACCTCAAGGGGTTCGGAAATACAGGACTTTAAAAAACCTAGTCCCTAATATCGGAATCTCGGGCATTTTTTGAGATAATCAAAATCTGCCAGCAGGGTTGGATCCACCGTCGTTTGTACCCGTTTGTACCAACTATTTTTTCGTTTGTACAAGTACAAGTACAAGATGGTACAAACGGGTACAAACGACGGTGAATCCAACCCTGCTTGCAGATTTTGATTATCTCAAAAAATGCCCGAGTTTCCGATATAAGGAACCAGGATTTTTAAAGTCCTGTATTTCCGAACCCCTTGAGGTACAAACGAAAAGAAAGGTGGTACAAACGGGTACAAACGACGGTGAATCCAACCCTGCTGGCAGATTTTGATTATCAACAAAAATGCCCGAGATTCCGATATTAGGTACCAGGCTTTTTAAAGTTCTGTATTTCCGAACCCCTTGAGGTACAAACGAAAAGAAAGATGGTACAAACGGGTACAAACGACGGTGTATCTAACCCTGCTTGCATATTTTGATTATCACCAAAAATGCCCGAGATTCCGATATTAGGTACCAGGTTTTTTAAAGTCCTGTATTTCCGAACCCCTTGAGGTACAAACGAAAAGAAAGATGGTACAAACGGGTACAAACGACGGTGTATTTAACCCTGCTTGCAGATTTTGATTATCACCAAAAATGCCCGAGATTCCGATATTAGGTACCAGGTTTTTTAAAGTTCTGTATTTCCGAACCCCTTGAGGTACAAACGAAAAGAAAGATGGTACAAATGGGTACAAACGACGGTGAATCCAACCCTGCTGGCAGATTTTGATTATCTCAAAAAATGCCGGAGATTCCGATATTAGGTACCAGGTTTTTTAAAGTCCTGTATTTCCGAACCCCTTGAGGTACAAACGAAAAGAAAGATGGTACAAACGGGTACAAACGACGGTGTATCTAACCCTGCTTGCAGATTTTGAGTATCACCAAAAATGCCCGAGATTCCGATATTAGGTACCAGGTTTTTTAAAGTCCTGTATTTCCGAACCCCTTGAGGTACAAACGAAAAGAAAGGTGGTACAAACGGGTACAAACGACGGTGAATCCAACCCTGCTGGCAGATTTTGATTATGTCAAAAACTGCCCGAAATTCCGATATTAGAGAACAGGTTTTTTAAAGTCCTGTATTTCCGAACCCCTTGAGGTACAAACGAAAAGAAAGGTGGTACAAACGGGTACAAACGACGGTGTATCTAACCCCGCTTGCAGATTTTGATTATCACCAAAAATGCCCGAGATTCCGATATTAGGTACCAGGTTTTTTAAAGTTCTGTATTTCCGAACCCCTTGAGGTACAAACTAAAAGAAACATGGTACAAACGGGTACAAACGATGGTGTATCTAACCCCGCTTGCAGATTTTGATTATCACCAAAAATGCCCGAGATTCCGATATTAGGTACCGTTTTTTAAAGTTCTGTATTTCCGAACCCCTTGAGGTACAAACGAAAAGAAAGATGGTACAAACGGGTACAAACGACGGTGTATCTAACCCTGCTTGCAGATTTTGATTATCACCAAAAATGCCCGAGATTCCGATATTAGCTACCAGGTTTTTTGAAGTCCTATATTTCCGAACCCCTTGAGGTACAAACGAAAAGAAAGGTGGTACAAACGGGTACAAACGACGGTGAATCCAACCCTGCTGGCAGATTTTGATTATCTCAAAAAATGCCCGAGATTCCGATATTAGAGAACAGGTTTTTTAAAGTCCTGTATTTCGGAACCCCTTGAGGTACAAACGAAAAGAAAGGTGGTACAAACGGGTACAAACGACGGTGAATCCAACCCTGCTGGCAGATTTTGATTATCTCAAAAAATGCCCGAGATTCCGATATTAGGAACAGGTTTTTTAAAGTCCTGTATTTCCGAACCCCTTGAGGTACAAACGAAAAAAAAGTTGGTACAAACGGGTACAAACGACGGCGAATTCAACCCTGCTGGCAGATTTTGATTATCTCAAAAACTGCCCGAAATTCCGATATTAGAGAACAGGTTTTTAAAGTTCTGTATTTCCGAACCCCTTGAGGTACAAACGAAAAAAAAGTTGGTACAAACGGGTACAAACGACGGCGAATCCAACCCTGCTGGCAGATTTTGATTATCTCAAAAACTGCCCGAAATTCCGATATTAGAGAACAGGTTTTTTAAAGTCCTATATTTCCGAACCCCTTGAGGTACAAACGAAAAGAAAGGTGGTACAAACGGGTACAAACGATGGTGAATCCAACCCTACTGGCAGATTTTGATTATCTCAAAAACTGCCCGAAATTCCGATATTAGAGAACAGGTTTTTTAAAGTCCTGTATTTCCGAACCCCTTGAGGTACAAACGAAAAAAAAGTTGGTACAAACGGGTACAAACGACGGCGAATTCAACCCTGCTGGCAGATTTTGATTATCTCAAAAACTGCCCGAAATTCCGATATTAGAGAACAGGTTTTTAAAGTTCTGTATTTCCGAACCCCTTGAGGTACAAACGAAAAAAAAGTTGGTACAAACGGGTACAAACGACGGCGAATCCAACCCTGCTGGCAGATTTTGATTATCTCAAAAACTGCCCGAAATTCCGATATTAGAGAACAGGTTTTTTAAAGTCCTATATTTCCGAACCCCTTGAGGTACAAACGAAAAGAAAGGTGGTACAAACGGGTACAAACGATGGTGAATCCAACCCTACTGGCAGATTTTGATTATCTCAAAAACTGCCCGAAATTCCGATATTAGAGAACAGGTTTTTTAAAGTCCTGTATTTCCGAACCCCTTGAGGTACAAACGAAAAAAAAGTTGGTACAAACGGGTACAAACGACGGCGAATCCAACCCTGCTGGCAGATTTTGATTATCTCAAAAACTGCCCGAAATTCCGATATTAGAGAACAGGTTTTTTAAAGTCCTATATTTCCGAACCCCTTGAGGTACAAACGAAAAGAAAGGTGGTACAAACGGGTACAAACGATGGTGAATCCAACCCTGCTGGCAGATTTTGATTATCTCAAAAACTGCCCGAAATTCCGATATTAGAGAACAGGTTTTTTAAAGTCCTGTATTTCCGAACCCCTTGAGGTACAAACGAAAAAAAAGTTGGTACAAACGGGTACAAACGACGGCGAATCCAACCCTGCTGGCAGATTTTGATTATCTCAAAAACTGCCCGAAATTCCGATATTAGAGAACAGGTTTTTTAAAGTCCTGTATTTCCGAACCCCTTGAGGTACAAACGAAAAGAAAGGTGGTACAAACGGGTACAAACGACGGTGTATCTAACCCCGCTTGCAGATTTTGATTATCACCAAAAATGCCCGAGATTCCGATATTAGGTACCAGGTTTTTTAAAGTTCTGTATTTCCGAACCCCTTGAGATACAAACGAAAAGAAAGATGGTACAAACGGGTACAAACGACGGTGAATCCAACCCTGCTGGCAGATTTTGATTATCTCAAAAACTGCCCGAAATTCCGATATTAGAGAACAGGTTTTTTAAAGTCCTGTATTTCCGAACCCCTTGAGGTACAAACGAAAAAAAGTTGGTACAAACGGGTACAAACGACGGCGAATCCAACCCTGCTGGCAGATTTTGATTATCTCAAAAACTGCCCGAAATTCCGATATTAGAGAACAGGTTTTTTAAAGTCCTGTATTTCCGAACCCCTTGAGGTACAAACGAAAAAAAAGTTGGTACAAACGGGTACAAACGACGGCGAATCCAACCCTGCTGGCAGATTTTGATTATCTCAAAAATTGCCCGAAATTCCGATATTAGAGAACAGGTTTTTTAAAGTCCTGTATTTCCGAACCCCTTGAGGTACAAACGAAAAAAAAGTTGGTACAAACGGGTACAAACGATGGTGAATCCAACCCTGCTGGCAGATTTTGATTATCTCAAAAACTGCCCGAAATTCCGATATTAGAGAACAGGTTTTTTAAAGTCCTGTATTTCCGAACCCCTTGAGGTACAAACGAAAAAAAAGTTGGTACAAACGGGTACAAACGACGGCGAATCCAACCCTGCTGGCAGATTTTGATTATCTCAAAAACTGCCCGAAATTCCGATATTAGAGAACAGGTTTTTTAAAGTCCTGTATTTCCGAACCCCTTGAGGTACAAACGAAAAGAAAGGTGGTACAAACGGGTACAAACGACGGTGTATCTAACCCCGCTTGCAGATTTTGATTATCACCAAAAATGCCCGAGATTCCGATATTAGGTACCAGGTTTTTTAAAGTTCTGTATTTCCGAACCACTTGAGGTACAAACGAAAAGAAAGATGGTACAAACGGGTACAAACGACGGTGTATCTAACCCCGCTTTCAGATTTTGATTATCACCAAAAATGCCCGAGATTCCGATATTAGGTACCGTTTTTTAAAGTTCTGTATTTCCGAACCCCTTGAGGTACAAACGAAAAAAAAGTTGGTACAAACGGGTACAAACGACGGCGAATCCAACCCTGCTGGCAGCTTTTGATTATCTCAAAAACTGCCCGAAATTCCGATATTAGAGAACAGGTTTTTTAAAGTCCTATATTTCCGAACCCCTTGAGGTACAAACGAAAAGAAAGGTGGTACAAACGGGTACAAACGATGGTGAATCCAACCCTGCTGGCAGATTTTGATTATCTCAAAAACTGCCCGAAATTCCGATATTAGAGAACAGGTTTTTTAAAGTCCTGTATTTCCGAACCTCTTGAGGTACAAACGAAAAAAAAGTTGGTACAAACGGGTACAAACGACGGCGAATCCAACCCTGCTGACAGATTTTGATTATCTCAAAAAATGCCCGAGATTCCGATATTAGGAACAGGTTTTTTAAAGTCCTGTATTTCCGAACCCCTTGAGGTACAAACGAAAAAAAAGTTGGTACAAACGGGTACAAACGACGGCGAATTCAACCCTGCTGGCAGATTTTGATTATCTCAAAAACTGCCCGAAATTCCGATATTAGAGAACAGGTTTTTTAAAGTCCTGTATTTCCGAACCCCTTGAGGTACAAACGAAAAAAAAGTTGGTACAAACGGGTACAAACGACGGCGAATCCAACCCTGCTGGCAGATTTTGATTATCTCAAAAACTGCCCGAAATTCCGATATTAGAGAACAGGTTTTTTAAAGTCCTATATTTCCGAACCCCTTGAGGTACAAACGAAAAGAAAGGTGGTACAAACGGGTACAAACGATGGTGAATCCAACCCTGCTGGCAGATTTTGATTATCTCAAAAACTGCCCGAAATTCCGATATTAGAGAACAGGTTTTTTAAAGTCCTGTATTTCCGAACCCCTTGAGGTACAAACGAAAAAAAAGTTGGTACAAACGGGTACAAACGACGGCGAATCCAACCCTGCTGGCAGATTTTGATTATCTCAAAAACTGCCCGAAATTCCGATATTAGAGAACAGGTTTTTTAAAGTCCTGTATTTCCGAACCCCTTGAGGTACAAACGAAAAGAAAGGTGGTACAAACGGGTACAAACGACGGTGTATCTAACCCCGCTTGCAGATTTTGATTATCACCAAAAATGCCCGAGATTCCGATATTAGGTACCAGGTTTTTTAAAGTTCTGTATTTCCGAACCCCTTGAGGTACAAACGAAAAGAAAGATGGTACAAACGGGTACAAACGACGGTGAATCCAACCCTGCTGGCAGATTTTGATTATCTCAAAAACTGCCCGAAATTCCGATATTAGAGAACAGGTTTTTTAAAGTCCTGTATTTCCGAACCCCTTGAGGTACAAACGAAAAAAAGTTGGTACAAACGGGTACAAACGACGGCGAATCCAACCCTGCTGGCAGATTTTGATTATCTCAAAAACTGCCCGAAATTCCGATATTAGAGAACAGGTTTTTTAAAGTCCTGTATTTCCGAACCCCTTGAGGTACAAACGAAAAAAAAGTTGGTACAAACGGGTACAAACGACGGCGAATCCAACCCTGCTGGCAGATTTTGATTATCTCAAAAATTGCCCGAAATTCCGATATTAGAGAACAGGTTTTTTAAAGTCCTGTATTTCCGAACCCCTTGAGGTACAAACGAAAAAAAAGTTGGTACAAACGGGTACAAACGATGGTGAATCCAACCCTGCTGGCAGATTTTGATTATCTCAAAAACTGCCCGAAATTCCGATATTAGAGAACAGGTTTTTTAAAGTCCTGTATTTCCGAACCCCTTGAGGTACAAACGAAAAGAAAGATGGTACAAACGGGTACAAACGACGGTGAATCCAACCCTGCTGGCAGATTTTGATTATCTCAAAAACTGCCCGAAATTCCGATATTAGAGAACAGGTTTTTTAAAGTCCTGTATTTCCGAACCCCTTGAGGTACAAACGAAAAAAAGTTGGTACAAACGGGTACAAACGACGGTGTATCTAACCCCGCTTGCAGATTTTGATTATCACCAAAAATGCCCGAGATTCCGATATTAGGTACCAGGTTTTTTAAAGTTCTGTATTTCCGAACCCCTTGAGGTACAAACGAAAAGAAAGATGGTACAAACGGGTACAAACGACGGTGTATCTAACCCCGCTTGCAGATTTTGATTATCACCAAAAATGCCCGAGATTCCGATATTAGGTACCGTTTTTTAAAGTTCTGTATTTCCGAACCCCTTGAGGTACAAACGAAAAGAAAGATGGTACAAACGGGTACAAACGACGGTGTATCTAAACCTGCTTGCAGATTTTGATTATCACCAAAAATGCCCGAGATTCCGATATTAGCTACCAGGTTTTTTAAAGTCCTATATGTCCGAACCCCTTGAGGTACAAACGAAAAGAAAGGTGGTACAAACGGGTACAAACGACGGTGAATCCAACCCTGCTGGCAGATTTTGATTATCTCAAAAAATGCCCGAGATTCCGATATTAGGAACAGGTTTTTTAAAGTCCTGTATTTCCGAACCCCTTGAGGTACAAACGAAAAAAAAGTTGGTACAAACGGGTACAAACGACGGCGAATCCAACCCTGCTGGCAGATTTTGATTATCTCAAAAACTGCCCGAAATTCCGATATTAGAGAACAGGTTTTTTAAAGTCCTGTATTTCCGAACCCCTTGAGGTACAAACGAAAAGAAAGGTGGTACAAACGGGTACAAACGACGGTGTATCTAACCCCGCTTGCAGATTTTGATTATCACCAAAAATGCCCGAGATTCCGATATTAGGTACCAGGTTTTTTAAAGTTCTGTATTTCCGAACCCCTTGAGGTACAAACGAAAAGAAAGATGGTACAAACGGGTACAAACGACGGTGAATCCAACCCTGCTGGCAGATTTTGATTATCTCAAAAACTGCCCGAAATTCCGATATTAGAGAACAGGTTTTTTAAAGTCCTGTATTTCCGAACCCCTTGAGGTACAAACGAAAAAAAAGTTGGTACAAACGGGTACAAACGACGGCGAATCCAACCCTGCTGGCAGATTTTGATTATCTCAAAAATTGCCCGAAATTCCGATATTAGAGAACAGGTTTTTTAAAGTCCTGTATTTCCGAACCCCTTGAGGTACAAACGAAAAAAAAGTTGGTACAAACGGGTACAAACGATGGTGAATCCAACCCTGCTGGCAGATTTTGATTATCTCAAAAACTGCCCGAAATTCCGATATTAGAGAACAGGTTTTTTAAAGTCCTGTATTTCCGAACCCCTTGAGGTACAAACGAAAAGAAAGGTGGTACAAACGGGTACAAACGACGGTGTATCTAACCCCGCTTGCAGATTTTGATTATCACCAAAAATGCCCGAGATTCCGATATTAGGTACCAGGTTTTTTAAAGTTCTGTATTTCCGAACCCCTTGAGGTACAAACGAAAAGAAAGATGGTACAAACGGGTACAAACGACGGTGAATCCAACCCTGCTGGCAGATTTTGATTATCTCAAAAACTGCCCGAAATTCCGATATTAGAGAACAGGTTTTTTAAAGTCCTGTATTTCCGAACCCCTTGAGGTACAAACGAAAAAAAGTTGGTACAAACGGGTACAAACGACGGCGAATCCAACCCTGCTGGCAGATTTTGATTATCTCAAAAACTGCCTGAAATTCCGATATTAGAGAACAGGTTTTTTAAAGTCCTGTATTTCCGAACCCCTTGAGGTACAAACGAAAAAAAAGTTGGTACAAACGGGTACAAACGACGGCGAATCCAACCCTGCTGGCAGATTTTGATTATCTCAAAAATTGCCCGAAATTCCGATATTAGAGAACAGGTTTTTTAAAGTCCTGTATTTCCGAACCCCTTGAGGTACAAACGAAAAAAAAGTTGGTACAAACGGGTACAAACGACGGCGAATCCAACCCTGCTGGCAGATTTTGATTATCTCAAAAACTGCCCGAAATTCCGATATTAGAGAACAGGTTTTTTAAAGTCCTATATTTCCGAACCCCTTGAGGTACAAACGAAAAGAAAGGTGGTACAAACGGGTACAAACGATGGTGAATCCAACCCTGCTGGCAGATTTTGATTATCTCAAAAACTGCCCGAAATTCCGATATTAGAGAACAGGTTTTTTAAAGTCCTGTATTTCCGAACCCCTTGAGGTACAAACGAAAAAAAAGTTGGTACAAACGGGTACAAACGACGGCGAATCCAACCCTGCTGGCAGATTTTGATTATCTCAAAAACTGCCCGAAATTCCGATATTAGAGAACAGGTTTTTTAAAGTCCTGTATTTCCGAACCCCTTGAGGTACAAACGAAAAGAAAGGTGGTACAAACGGGTACAAACGACGGTGTATCTAACCCCGCTTGCAGATTTTGATTATCACCAAAAATGCCCGAGATTCCGATATTAGGTACCAGGTTTTTTAAAGTTCTGTATTTCCGAACCCCTTGAGGTACAAACGAAAAGAAAGATGGTACAAACGGGTACAAACGACGGTGAATCCAACCCTGCTGGCAGATTTTGATTATCTCAAAAACTGCCCGAAATTCCGATATTAGAGAACAGGTTTTTTAAAGTCCTGTATTTCCGAACCCCTTGAGGTACAAACGAAAAAAAAGTTGGTACAAACGGGTACAAACGACGGCGAATCCAACCCTGCTGGCAGATTTTGATTATCTCAATAACTGCCCGAAATTCCGATATTAGAGAACAGGTTTTTTAAAGTCCTGTATTTCCGAACCCCTTGAGGTACAAACGAAAAGAAAGGTGGTACAAACGGGTACAAACGACGGTGTATCTAACCCCGCTTGCAGATTTTGATTATCACCAAAAATGCCCGAGATTCCGATATTAGGTACCAGGTTTTTTAAAGTTCTGTATTTCCGAACCCCTTGAGGTACAAACGAAAAGAAAGATGGTACAAACGGGTACAAACGACGGTGTATCTAACCCCGCTTGCAGATTTTGATTATCACCAAAAATGCCCGAGATTCCGATATTAGGTACCGTTTTTTAAAGTTCTGTATTTCCGAACCCCTTGAGGTACAAACGAAAAGAAAGATGGTACAAACGGGTACAAACGACGGTGTATCTAACCCTGCTTGCAGATTTTGATTATCACCAAAAATGCCCGAGATTCCGATATTAGCTACCAGGTTTTTTAAAGTCCTATATTTCCGAACCCCTTGAGGTACAAACGAAAAGAAAGGTGGTACAAACGGGTACAAACGATGGTGAATCCAACCCTGCTGGCAGATTTTGATTATCTCAAAAACTGCCCGAAATTCCGATATTAGAGAACAGGTTTTTTAAAGTCCTGTATTTCCTAACCCCTTGAGGTACAAACGAAAAAAAAGTTGGTACAAACGGGTACAAACGACGGCGAATCCAACCCTGCTGGCAGATTTTGATTATCTCAAAAACTGCCCGAAATTCCGATATTAGAGAACAGGTTTTTTAAAGTCCTGTATTTCCGAACCCCTTGAGGTACAAACGAAAAGAAAGGTGGTACAAACGGGTACAAACGACGGTGTATCTAACCCCGCTTGCAGATTTTGATTATCACCAAAAATGCCCGAGATTCCGATATTAGGTACCAGGTTTTTTAATGTTCTGTATTTCCGAACCCCTTGAGGTACAAACGAAAAGAAAGATGGTACAAACGGGTACAAACGAAGGTGTATCTAACCCTGCTTGCAGATTTTGAGTATCACCAAAAATGCCCGAGATTCCGATATTAGGTACCAGGTTTTTTAAAGTCCTGTATTTCCGAACCCCTTGAGGTACAAACGAAAAGAAAGGTTGTACAAACGGGTACAAACGACGGTGAATCCAACCCTGCTGGCAGATTTTGATTATCTCAAAAAATGCCCGAGTTTCCGATATTAGACGACAGATTTTTAAAGTCCTGTATTTCCGAACCCCTTGAGGTACAAACGAAAAGAAAGATGGTACAAACGGTTACATACCCAGTACAAACGTATGCATTAACAAAAAAAACAATATCTTCAAGTCGGGTTCTGAGCATTTTTCAACCCCCCGTATCTCCGAAACCCTTGAGGTACAAACGAAAAAAAAGTTGGTACAAACAGGTACATACGGAGTACTAACATATGCAAAAATAAAAATAACGATATCTTCAAGTCGGGTTCTGAGCATTTTTCAACCCCCCGTATCTCCGAACCCCTTGAGGTACAAACGAAAAAAAAGTTGGTACAAACAGGTACATACGGAGTACTAACATATGCAAAAATAAAAATAACGATATCTTCAAGTCGGGTTCTGAGCATTTTTCAACCCCCCGTATCTCCGAACCCCTTGAGGTACAAACGAAAAAAGAGTTGGTACAAACAGGTACATACGGAGTACAAACATATGCAAAAAAAAAAATTACAATATCTTCAAGTCGGGTTCCAGGTTCACACAGGTGGATACTCATAATTTTTGAGTTATAGGTAGTTGTATTATTTTAGTTTTTTTAGTTTATTAAAAAAAACAAAATGTCATATTTTTGCGACTACGGGGTCTGCGCCGTGTCTAGGCATTACTGGCACTCCAAAGATGGCACTGAGGGATTCTTCAAGAAGGTTGTGAAGATATAAAAAAAAAAATCTTGGTACATTCCTCACACACAGTCATCTGATCCCAACCAAACTAACCAGATCTTGTACTATGGAAACCAGATAACTGATATAAAACATATACTACTTTTTGCAGAGTTTGCAACAGGCGCGCGAGTGATACCCCTGCCCTGGTGTTGCAAGCGTCTATCTCTAGGGTACGGTCGGCGGTCGCCGCTTACTATCAGACGGGCCGTGTAAATGATACAATTATTTGCCGTAAATTATTCGTGAATCCCATAAAAATCTTCGCGAAGGTTTTTTTAGCTCTGTTTTTGCCGTGTTCCCGCACTAGCGTTCAAGGGAAATTTTAATTCTGCATTGAATTAAAATTTGCCGTATGTGAGCCGTAAAGTGATAGGATTTGCCAAATTTTTATTCTCATTCCATTATAAGTTCTTTGTTAAAAATGACATTTTTATACAAGCTTTTTTTGAATGACTACTTTTTGTTGACTGTAATTGCATTGTCATCCAATATACTAATGTGTACCAAATATCAAGTCAATCCGACCACTGGAAGTGGGTGAAATTCGACCTGCAAGATTCCACCCGAACAAACATACATACATACATTGCAAGTTAAATAAGCTAGTAATAAATAGCATATGGTTTCCTTAGAACTAAACAAAATTATTGTTATATATCACTATATTAAGGTTTATTTGTATGCACTGTTTTGTGACAAATAAAGATTTATTATTATCATAAAGCCTCAACCAGCACTAGTCAACTTTGGTCAGTTTACAAACAATAAAATATTTTAATAACAATTATATCAGGCAAATTATTATCATTTTATCAGTTATTTAACAGATAAAATATAGAATTAAAGAGGGATGATGCATTTAGTAAAAATCTGTTATTTTTTTTAAATTTTGTTTTTTATAGATTTAATTCTATTTATGTAAAAATAAGTAAGAATTTATTTCTAAGCTTGTTTTAATACCTTAGTTTGTAGAAAAAAATGCATTTAAAACTATTATTACTGTTTTTTGTACAATTAATTTGATGCCAAAAATCTGGCAGCCCGTCATCAAACTTCATTCACCAAAAAGGTAAAAATGAACTCACATGGTGCCACTCAATCCATCTGTCACAGTGGTATATTTCAGAAACTAATGCAATTGATTTGATTTTTTGAATAGCATTAAATGTTGCTTACCCAACCTACATTTATTGCATATGAAAAATTTTAAAAATATTTATTTCCTTTGGAAAAGCAGTCGAAATGGGGGATGGAAATTTCAGTAAGTAGGGTTACAAGTTTAAATGGGGTATGTTATGAAAGCACTTCGTTTGTACATTCCATAACAGGTTTTTATTTACTTTAATGTTAAAGGTAGTTTTTGAATTATGATGAACAAATAAATGCTATGAAAATGAAATGATAATGTAAATTAGGATTCCACTCCACATGGGTTCCTCAACAAGTTGCAGACATTTTAAATTATGGTTAAAAAATAAGGAGTTTTATAAAAAAGCATATTGCAAATTTACCTACCTACTTACCTAGCTACCTATTTTTGGTAGCATTTGATGAGAAAAATTTTTAGCTTTCCAGTAAACTGATTAGCACAATAATAAATAATAATTGTACAATGTAGATGTGTCAGCTTATAGAGCTCAGGCAACTATAAAATAAAACTAAAATCATCGGCTAAGAGTGTAAACCTGCAAAATATATTTTTTTACTGTTATTACATGTCTGTCATTCGAAAGACAAAAAGTAAATACACAGTCTAGAAGAAACAGCTACTGTCAATTTTAATTTCCATTTGATAAAAACATGTGATAAGTAAAACAGTCAAGTACCTACATGACTTCAAAACTTGGCGGCTAACTCCACCTTAACCACCATTTTGTACTGAGATTTCGATGCCAGCATGTATGTTCTTGCTAATAATTACTTAGTTTGAAGTTACTGGTGTAAATAAAGGTTTTTAGAATTGGAATATTGCAAAGGTATGTATTTTTATTGTTTTCTTATTATTATTTTCCATAAACATTAGTTGAAAATGAGTAATATTGTTTTGAACAGTTTTGAGTTAGCAAGTTTTTCTTTAAATAAATCACAGAATTATTGTATTAATATTGATGAACTTGATTGAAAAAACCTGCTACATCACAAAAGTGTTAATAAATAAATAAATCATGATTTTATTAACTCTTCTTTTATTTTATATTACAAATAATAATTAAATAGACCAACTACTATATTAAAATCCCTTCCTAAAATTTATTAATATTTTTTTTAGAATGTTTTTTTGTTACTTCTGTAAATTTACGTAATATGGGTTAGCAGGTTTACATTCTAAGTCAAGGAAATATTAAATAAATTAATTAGGTACTGATATTTTACAACTTATGCAATATAAATACATACACATAAACTATTCTTTGATTATTTTAGGGATCCATCAAATATTTCGCTTAAGGGGTCTGGCGCCAAAAAGTTTGATTATATATTTACAAAAAAAAAGTAAAATTTGTAGTATATCAGTTCTCTTGTTTCCATAAATGACAAGATATGCAGAGTTTGGTATCAGACAGCCATGTTTGAAGAAAGTCTCAAGATTGGTCAGAGAGTAGCGATTAGCTGTGAGTGGGTGATTTATTTGATATATTTATTGCCAACATCAACACTCAGTTAAAGTGAGAAAATTGTATACAATTAAGACATTCATGTAGTGAATTCCACAGTAAACATTTTCTAATTAGAAAATGATAAGGATTTAATAAAACTTATGTTATGAATACTCTCAGAGTGATAATATCACTTGTTTTTATAATGAAGTTTTATGATAGTAATCAACTATAAGGTACCTAGTAAACACTTATATCTATAGATTACGTTGCATTATTTGGTCACTATTGTTTATATTCAATGATTGACAATAAATGCTCTTCGAAAGTATTGTCTAGTATCTAGTTCAAAGTAAAGCTTGTACAGATATATTATGTATAATAAGTCAGATGCTACTATTCAACTATTACTGATAATACTATTCAGTTTTAAAAAACAATGATATCACAGACATTGGGATTTAGTTTCGAGGTTGGCTATATCATGTGAAGCCTGTATTCAATTCCAATTTAAGTATCTTAATACCTACAGAGCAGTTCCTAAATTGGCCAGCAGATGAGGATGAAAGCAGGGTGGGCTACCAATATATCTTATTAATCGGGCTGGTTATTGGGATGTTAGTACAGGCATAACAAAGATTGGACTCACCAGCAGGTGGGTGTGGCGTTATCCACCGTGTCTTGGTTGGGCTGCGAAGGAGACTCGGCTCCCCGCGCGCCGCCCGCCACAGAAGAAGCCGTGGTGCCGCTGTGCCGCCTCACTGCGCCCGCATCATCACTGACCACGACCACACGCCACACGCACTGCTATTATCTTGACCACACTGACACTAGTTGCATCTCAACCTGAAAACCACCACAGCACTATTCTTTTACGACTATTTTGCACTCGCCCGATTCGCCAATTCACTTTTCGCGTGCGATGACGGGAGATGCTACCGCTCGCGCTACAGCATCCCAATCGGCCGCGAACACTGTCGAACACCAATATCACGCCCCGATATCACCATTCACGAATATTATCCCACTAAAAAAATGGCAACCTTTGGCAATAATGACCCGACCGAAGTCACGATTCCACCATATAATACTGTAATATTTATAAACTTTCACGGTTTAATTATAGACCAGACGTTACTATTAACGTTTGAACATAAGTAAAAAGCTGAGAAAATAATATTTATAAATAGCTTTGGATTATTTTGATACAAATCTATATCGGTCTATCACTGCATACACACCCCTGTTTCGGGTGGAACGGATCCTCTTCTTTTTCTTTACGATACGTTTAACATATGAAAATTAGCACGGATTAGTTTAATGTGACTACAATTAAATGACCTACACCCTGATAACTACAAAGACATTTTGTAGCAAGTGACAGCGATCCGTATCGGCTTCACAGAACCTATAGAAAAAATCAACATGTCGCCTTCTGTGACATTGCAAGATTTTTTTTATCTTGAAACTTCTGATAATTGATATATAAATAAAGGGGCGTGGTCGACTGAAAATTTTGAGTCGATTTTTCGGATTTGAAATAAAAAACATTTTTTTATAGAAAAAGTCATAGCTAAACATACAGTAATTAATTAATTTCATCCATCAAACGTTTTAGATTCAAATGGACATTTTAAGCCTCACATCCGCTGATATGTTATATGTCATATTATGACTGAAGTACATAATAGCCGCCCTATCACTAAAAGTGATATCCACCAGGCAACCGGCCTTTGACGGGCCAGTTGGTTAAGATTCTATCCACCGCGCCGCAGATCATGGGTTCGATTCCCACACATTGTAATTATGTATATTAAGTATATATTTACAAACAAAAAGTAAATGTAGTAAGTTTATCAGTTATTTGGTTTCCACCTTAGATTAAGGATTAGGTAGATTGGTCACTAAAATAATAATAATTACGAAAACGAGATACGTATATGGCAAAACGTGTATGTGAGAGCAGGACTGAGCATATTTTTTTGTCCCTATCTCGCGTATAGGTTTCTATTCTTGACATCAGTGTCAAAATCGGTGTCGTTGAACTCGTTGATGGCAAGCAAGTTTCTGGTTGCAAAAGATATTTGTTGATGAGAGCTGTGAAATGTGCTAATTGAATGTTATTTGTGACTTTTTTATATTCTCAAATATATTGTTTAGTGTGCAGTGATGGTGAATTGTTGTGTAATTGACTTTAAAAGCCGTAGTGAACGAAATTAACCAAACATAACCTTTCATCGGTATGTAGATTTTTTTTACTGATACAGTAAGGAAATCAAAGGATTACTATACTCAAGTGTATTTTCTGTCAATATCATGCAAATTTAATAGATAATTTCGTCGAAATACGATGATCAACAAAATTTGTTTTTAGTGCTAACCGACCAAAGTGTGAGGCTTGTTATTGTGGGGTGGTTAACTATGGTACTATGTGTCATTCGTAAATAGTCGGATTATAAGTTGATGGGGATACCAACATTTTATAAATTTTACCACTTTAAATGGCGTATTTTATTTTTTGTAGTTTTCATAAATAACCATTCATAGTTATATTTATAGGTAAGTTTGATACATAAAAAGTAATTGTTTTGAATTCGCCTGACGCGGAAATAATAACTTACAAATAACGACGATTATGTCATGTCAAAATAATTTTTTTCATGAGTCATGCATGTATCATGAAATTAAATATTTTTTCTCTTTCAGATCCGCATGGCTCAACCATTAAATTTTCACATTTAGAGTTACTCTCTAAATGTGAAAATTTGCGAGTTTATATGGAAGAAAAGGATAATTAGGTATTAATGTGTCTTCAGAATACATCACCTATCAGTACAGTATATACAATCAATAAAAGAGGAGGTTGCGGTCAAAACGTGATAAGTCACAACTCATACAAAAAAAATCTTCTAGCCTGTACGTACCTTTTTATTTTGTATAATTAGGTCTTAATTAAACTATACTTCATCTTTCCCGTGTTTTATTATGACTTCTATAAAGTTATAACAATATCACCTGCCACACCATTGATAAAATTACGACTCGTAGTAAAACCAAAATATCCAATACCAGTTTACCCTAAAGACTACGGAAGACATATTCTCGCTAACGAAAAACTGTGTCTATGGAGTCGGCCACCTTTCACGCACACATATTGGCCATTCCGCTGGAAACTAGACTCTGTCGCCGTTTACACAGAGTCGATTACCCGTGCTCAACTAATGTGTGCGTGCCGGCTTGTACGTACAGCGTGGTGGCCGACTTGAGTGACACAGTTTTTTTGTTGGCGAGAATATATCCGACTTTTTTTAACATCCTTGGTTTACCCACATAATGGGGTGAAAGTGTAAGTATGGCACTATTAATTGTACGTAGCTGTATTATATGTAACTATGTCGAATTATCGCTATCTTCTTCGCCATTCGCTGACAGCCTATCTACCTAATCCTTAATCTAAGGGTTTCCATAGTACACTAGTAGACTTGCGAAACATCCACATCCGTGAATAGGGATTATTCCTACGTAATAAAAATATAATTCTAATTAGTCCATTGGTCAGATTATCAAAAATATTGGATACGTATTTTTTGCTTTACCAAATCATTAAAAATTGACAAAGATAAAACGACTCAAAGTTCGAGAGTGGGGGCTGTGATGTCACATAAGAGTAAAAAGTGTACTCTAACGTAACTTCACGCGGAACTTCAACACACGATATCTTCGTATTTTTTTTGTTTAAATTCACAATAGAAAAAATACGTGTCTATTATTTTTGATAATGTAAAAGATAGACTAAATAGAATTTTTTAGTCAAAAATTTAACTTCAGTAAATGTGACCTAAATAAGTGCCCTTCTGGAGCCTAAATTGAATAAATTATACTGTTAAAAAATTCTAAACCTACGGGTGCGATACAAATACAATTTCTACAAGTTACAAAGAAACTGCAGATCGAGAATTGTAGGTAGACAGACCACTAATATATTAATTACGAAAGTGAGATACATATATGTTAAAACGTGATGTGTGAGCAGGACTAAGCATATGTTTTGTCCCTATCTCGCGTATAAGTTTTTATGTTTGCCCTCAGTGTCACTGAGGGTAAACAGGTTTGCGGAGGCAGAAGATATTTGTTGATGTTGATGAGAGCTGTGAAACCCTACTTGTATGTTATTTGTGACTTTTAATATTTAATTTTGTCTAAATACGATAAAAATCCAAATAAATAAGGTCCTTCTAAAGTCTTGTCTGTATAAACTTTGTCTGTCTAATTATTATATTTTCTATATAAATGATATTTAGTCTAAACTTGTCAATAGTCACAGTGATAACAAATTGTGTGTTTAAAGTTTCCATTTATATTTTTTTTTTATTTCTAAGGCAGACTTAAGTCAGTCATGCTCGCTTTAAGGCCTTTGCTTGCGGCGTAGTATATATTAGAGCAGTGCTTTTCAATGTTATTGATTTCGCGACCCCCTTACAGGTTGAAAAATTCTGGCGACCCCCTTGTCAGACAGACAAAGAATTTATAAATTAAAAGACTACCTACGATAATGATTTTCTTTATTTTGATACCTTTACTTATTAGTGTGCAAGAAGCCGCGAGAGGTTTGCAACTAAGTAAGAGATAACTTGGACGCCCGTTTGCGCGAAGTCTACCTTGCCTTTTTCCTTCTGCCGGCGACCCCCCGACTAAGGTTTTGCGACCCCTCTAGGGGTCGCAACTGCTTGTGTATTTAACCAATTTCCAGTTATATAAGGTCCTAATAAATTAGTGAATTTCTTCTTGAGGGATGAATAATATTAGCAAAATATCCGTGGGAAAAAAACAAAATTCCGAAATAGAACTTAATATCAGTACAAAGTATTAATTTAACCTATTTTTTCCTGCGGATTATTATTCTAATATTATTTTTTTGATTACTAATGATAATAATTTGATTATTAACCTATACATTCATCCCTCAAGAGGAAATTAACTAATTTATTAGGACCTTATATAAGTTCTAGTCACAATAAAACACTTTCACATAGTCCTCAGTGAGTCACAATAATACCACCGACAATATGCAATAAAACTCAACACTACACGAATGAAAATAAAAACGAAAAAGCAATGTCACTCTGCAAGTTCCCGCCAAAAAGTCCATCTTCAGGGGTGCGTTCAGTTACTACAACGTCCGACGATCGCACGACATGTTATTGTACTTTTACTGAACGCTACGATGATCGTCGGGCGATGGATCACACACACGGCGAATTAAGGCCGGCCGCATATTATAAGAAATTTTCTGTCAGATTTCGGACGCCCGCCGGAAGGCACGTTGCTCATACATTTTGTTCCAGACCGATTTGTTTTATACTATCCGAATTCTGACGTGTCTGACGTCCGCTTCTGATGAGTCCCGGATGCAAACCATCGGACGTCCGAATTTTTTCTGATCAGAATGTCGGAGGGCGCGCTCATTTATTATATTTGTATTAGGAATTATTTATTACATTACTAGATGCGCCCCGCGGTTCCACCCGCGTACCCAAGGTTAAGTTTGACGGGCCAGTTGGCGCAGTTGGTTAAGATTCCACCTATCGCGCCTATTTATTTATATATTATTCATGAAGTTCTAAGTTTCTGCGCAATTGTTTTTTTTTTATGTATGACTTTCTACGAAGTATTAGAAAACATTAAAAAAATATGAATGAAATCGGTACCTAAAGCCGTTCTCAAGTTATAGCGTGACGAGAAGAAATAGGGGTTTATTTTTATATACTCCGTGACTTTTTTATTGGTCTTAGAAACGCAGCCCACATAATGTACCCATTGAATAGGTAATAATCATTGAAAAAATTTTTTTTTTTCGAACTTTTCAATTCTTAATTTAAATAAAACAAGTATTATTCATTATTATGACGCATGGCGTAGTTTTAAACACCCAGTTATGAGCGCTGTCTACTCGACTCGTTTTCTGGGTTGGTATTTTCTACCATTTTATACGTAAACTTTAATTATTAACTCGATTTTTCATAATTCTAATGAACTTGTTTTTTTTTATGAATGATTAGCTCCTATTTATTGCCTACATTAAGTGGTCTGCGTTTCTAAGACGAATAAAATGTCACGGAGCATATAGATTATAGGTACCAGCTATCCTGACGGCTAGCCGCGAACTAAACTCAAACTCGCCGGATCGAAATTTCTGATAGGTGTGCGGAGTGGTTCTGGCGGGCGTCCGTTTTCTGACAGAAAATTTCTTAAAGTATGCGGCCGCCCTAAAACCTGAACGCAGCCCCTGGTGGTTTTAGGTGGAGAACTAGTTTTGCTGTTGGCAACACTGTTTGGTTCATTCATTCAATGTTCATTCACTAAATTAATGGCGCGATTTGTCAGTTGATTGAATTTGCTTTGACTGGATTAAAATTGAACTCCACCGATTATATGTAATCGTTTCTCAATGTCGAAATAAAATATAAATTGTTAACGAAGCAAGAATGGCCAACCATAATAAAACTCTGCATCTTTTAGCTGCTAAATTGGGACTTAGCGACGAAGAAAAAGTTTTAGGGTATGAAAAATACTACTTATTTTTAATTCCTAATTTCGTAACTGAGCAATTCCTACTTAGAAAAAAAAAGTTTTGCATTTATATTCAAAGATCTTCGCAGGCACATGAAAAGTCTGACTCTAGTACCGGTTCGGAAGGTTGCATTTGCTGAGATGAGCCAGCCATTAACTCAGCAATTACTCTTTTCAAAACAAGCTTAGATCTTGAATTCCATGTAGGTACAACCTAAATCTACATCTACACTAGGTACCTACGACACGGGCGTAGCTACCGCCGTATCAGCCGTATCAATGATACGGGGCCCTCGGGCTACAGGGGTCGCGAACATGTGTGTGCAAAAATTCGTATCTTAACCTCCATTTGGGCTTCGCAGTAGAAGGTCCCCAACAAATATTGATACAGGGCCCGTCTTAGGCAAGCTACGCCACTGCTACAATATCCATAAGTTGTTGAGAAGAAGAGGTACCTACTAAGCTTTAATCAATTTAGCAGTATTGAATTTGATACGTATCTGTACATTTATACTGCCTTTCTTTCACATTGAGTGTTATATGTATCTCAAAATGACATTTATAGATTCATTTGCTTTGCTTTGCCATACTCCGTCAACTATACGGATAAACAAAATAGGTATATATTGTTTTTGAACAATTTTATATATAGTTTGACATGTCGTCATAGTGACGTTTTTTCTTATTTCGACACTAATAAATTTGTTAGTGGACTAAAATTTACTGGGGACTCATTGTTTATGCCCAAAAAATGTAAAAACTTGATTGCTACACTGATAGCTTACAATATTAACACGGTTATAGCTAATATAACTAAATGTAGCCTTAGTGACAAAACGGTATTGTCTAGTAGTACTAATAATACTGTGATTAGTTGTTTAAACTTGTAACTCCGACAACAGAGAAGCATACTCATGGCATTACTTTACTACATCAGAATATTAATCGCTTCTCTGGCAAAATACTTGACGTTGAATTATTATGTGATGAAATCAGAATCGATATATTATGTTTTACAGAAACGTGGCTAAAACCAGACAGAATGCTTTTTAATGTAAATAACTTTACTGTTGCCAGTGCGTACAATAGAGTGACTGCTCAGGGTGGCGGCACCCTCATTTTGCTAAATAGTAATATTAAATATAAGAATCGTACTGATATTACTTGTCATTCTGTGGAACGCGTATGCGAGGTGGCATGTGCAGAGATTGAAAGCTCCATTATTTTATGTGTGTATAGACCTCCTGCGTCAAATTTTACTTTGTTTTGTTCCATAATGGAACAAATACTTAGTAAATTATCAAAATGTAATAAGTCAGTAATTATTTGTGGTGACTTTAATATTGACATCCTAATACCCTCATTAGATAGAAATAATTTTATTACGTTATTTAAATCATTTAATATGTCTCATCTATTTAATGAGCCCACGAGAGTGACGGCTACTACTTCCTCTTGTATTGATAACATAATAACCAACAGTAACGTTTTAGAGAAGTCAATAATAAGTGGCGTCCGTTCGGATCATTTGGCCCAATTAGTAAAGTTTCCGTGTAAAAAACTTAGTTCATCCGTAACGAAAACATTTAGGTCAGTTAATAAAACAAGATTAAATAATTTCAGCGTCAATATGGATTATAAAATTAGTAACACTACATATACTTCTGATGATCCAAATGTAAACTATGAAAAAATATTTAAAGATATTTGCAACGAATTTAATGTATCTTGTCCAATCAAAACTAAGAAGGTAAATAATAATAAACTTCAATTCTGTAACTGGGCAACTAAAGGAATCAGGAAGAGTAGGGATAACATGTATGATCTTTACCATCAGAGATCTTACAATAGTAATGAAAACTTTCATATATATGTTAGAAACTATTCCAAGATATTTAAACAGGTTTGTATTCGAGCAAAGGCCATCTACATAGGCAATAGGGTAAATAGTTCTAATAATAAAATTAAAACAGTGTGGCAGATTATTAATACAGAGACTGGTAAGAATAAAATCAAAGATAATACTTTTTCTCTTAAAATTAATGATACATTAATCTCAGGTAAATTAGAAGTAGCATCTGCTTTTGAAACTTTTTTCTCAAATATACCTATGGAGGCTACTAAAAATCTTGCTTCGTCTTCCACGTTAGCAGAATCGATTTTACAGAATAATTTTCAACAAAATATTCCAGACTTCGCATTCACCCAGGTTAATGACTATGACATTATCACGGCTTTTAAGTCACTAAATATGAAAAATACAGAAGACTTATGGGGTTTGTCAGTTAAGGTTATACAGTCAATTATTTTCAATATTGCCCCTATTTTAGCCCTAATTTTTAACCAATGTCTCGAACAGGGCAACTTTCCTGACTTAATGAAATACAGCAAAATTGTTCCAATCTTTAAATCGGGATGTAAAAACAATCCCTCAGATTATAGACCTGTTTCAGTACTTCCTGCATTAAGCAAGATTTTTGAAAAGATTGTGCTAAACCAAATGTTAAGGCATTTTAATAACCACAAGATACTCCATGATGATCAGTTCGGTTTTACAAGAGGTAAGTCCACTACGGATGCGGGAGCTAAACTTATTAAGCATATTTTTCAGGCCTGGGAGTGCTCACACGATGCTATTGGTATCTTTTGTGATCTCTCCAAGGCATTTGATTGCGTAGATCACCAAACGCTAGCTCTTAAACTTAAGTTATATGGAATTCGCGGAGTGGCCCTCGATCTTGTGGTTTCCTATCTTTCAGGGCGCCAACAAAAAGTAGGAATCAATGGTAGTGTGTCATCGGGCTCCTTAGTCAAATTAGGCGTACCTCAAGGCTCGATTTTAGGCCCATTTCTGTTTCTAGTTTATATAAATGACCTACCTTACATGGTGAAAGAACTATCAGATGTCGTTTTGTTTGCAGATGATACGTCTCTGATATTTAAAGTAGATAGAAAAGACAAAGACCTTTTAAAAGTTAACCACGCTCTGGAAACTGTGTCTCAATGGTTTGCTGCCAACAATCTAATGCTAAATTCTAAAAAAACTAAATGTATAAGATTTTCATTACCAAACGTACCAAAAGTTGATACCAATGTTATTGTGGACGGTACTAAACTTAATGTAGTAGATAAGACTGTTTTTCTTGGTCTGACCATAGACTGTAGATTGCAGTGGGGTGCTCACCTGGAAGCCTTAGGTGGTAAACTGAGCTCCGCTGCTTTTGCAGTCAGCAAAATAAGGCAACTGACGGACATTAATACAGCCAGATTAATTTATTTTGCATATTTTCATAGCCTTATGTCTTACGGTATTTTGCTGTGGGGTTCTGCCGCAGACTTGGAATCAATTTTTGTATTGCAAAAAAGAGCAATTCGCGCCATCTACTGTTTGGGGTCTCGCGAATCTCTGCGAAAGGTATTTCCGGAAATTAATATATTAACTTTGCCCTCTCAGTACATTTTTGAAAATATTATGTATGTTCGTAAAAACATTAATTTGTTTCCAGTCAATAGTGATTATCACGATAGAAACACTAGAAACAAAGACAAAATAACTGTGCCTAGATTTAGATTAGCTAAAGTAAATAAGTCCTTTCTTGGGAATTGTATCCAATTTTACAATAAAATTCCTCATAGCGTGACCAGTATGTCCTTTTTTAAATTTAAGGAACATATCAAAAAGCGGTTGTTGAGTAGGGCCTATTATAAAGTGTCTCATTATATTGACGACAAGGATGTATGGAAGTAGCTTCTCTCTGCACCTGCTTCACTTAGCAGCTAGTTCAAGGTCCATTTTAATTCTAAGTATGCTATTATTATTATAAGTTATCTTTTTTTTATTTTTTGTTTAATTTACAGATTATTACTTATAGTAATTAATTCAATTTAATGTTTTTCATTTATTTCTAAATTCTTCAATAGATTATGTCTGTCTCCTTAATTGTTATATTTTCTATACATATACCTAAATGATATTTAGTATAAACTTGTCAATAGTCACAGTGATAACAAATTGCGTGTTTAGTAGTTTCCCTTTAGTTTATTTTTTATTTCTAAGCCAGACTTAAGTAAGTCATGCTCACTTTAAGGCCTTTGCTTGCGGCGGCGTCGTGTGACGGGTCGCTCACTTCCCTCCAATATGGCGAGGAGGGCGATGGCTGCCACACGCGTCATACTTGTGAACAGGTGCTGCTTGTGGGGGTTGGTCTGCTTAAGTTTGCCATTTATTTATTTACTTATTAAATATAGATTCAGTCTACTTTGTAGTTTTGCGGCCGCGCCGGGGCACGCAATTGTTGTCAGTGCGATTAGAATGTAAATATTATGTAATTAATCTAAGCTTGTTTTGAAAAGAGTAATTGCTGAGTTTATTGCCGGCTCTTCTCAGCAAATGCAACCTTCCGAACCGGTATTAGAGTATTAGAGTCAGACTTTTCATAAGTGCCTGCGAAGGTCTATTTGAATAAATGATTTTTGAATTTTGAATTTTGAATTTTGAATTGAAAGGAAAAGAGTTTTTGGGTGTGAAACTATTTATTTTAGTTCTTCACAATATAGGTTTCTTAACCTGTTGGTTCTCGTGAGGGATGCGCATCCTATTATAGCAATTGATGTCATTGTAATATTTTTAACCACGAGCCAAGGTATTAACTATTAGAAATGAGTTCCCATCTAGCCCTTGTCTGTGTACCACCAGCAGGGCTGTCTTGAGCCAAGTCAGTGCCCTTGGGCACACAAGATTTTAATTAGAATATTGAAGGTAATTCTTACTATCTACAAAAAATAGAAAAACATTGTGTGATGTAAGCAAATATATTGGCCTTTCGGGGCCTCATGAGTGTGGGGGGCCTGGGCCCCATGTGCCCTAATGGTAAAGACAATTGTGTGCTATAATAAATAAATAAATAAACGGACTTTATAAATATAACATTAAATTTTGTATGAAAACTGTTACAGTAAAGCAGCTGAATTTGAAAGACTACTCCAAATAAAATGGACGGCAGGTAGCAATATCACTGACACTGGCAAAGTGGTTATTTGCTTGGACTTGGCAGCTGGCATGTTTGGTGCAGATTTGGATCTGGTAATTGTTTTTACAGTAATTTATATTTTATGGCTAAAATATTCTTTTTAATCAACTTCAAAAAAAAAGGAAAAACAAATATACAAAATTTCATAGATGTTTGTATGTATGTATGTTTGTCCATGCATATCTCCGAAGATATTAATCAGATTGTAACCATTCTTTTTTTATTGGTTTACATTTACTTCAACTTAGGGAACAGTGCAAGTTTCATCACCTTCAAATCAGTGTCAGATTAGAGTTATTTTATACTTTTTAGTCTATTTTGAAGTTGTTTTTTTTAATTACTGTTTTATTTCATATTGATTCTTACAGCACATATAAATAAAAGTAAAATAAATAAGCCTCTATTACAGTATTAATACAGTTATTACTAAATGTATTTGTGTCGGTTGTTGATGCAGCTTGCTAGAACCTGCCATCTGTGTCTGTCTCCATCCAATCTTGTGTATTCCATTGCCACTATACCTGGGCACAGCACACATAGTTTGAAATATAACCAGGAAAGTCATATCAATAACTAAGTCCATATGCTCAAGTCACTCAATAGATGTGGATGTGTGCAAACCAACTGTTGTGTACATTTTGGCACCATGCCTGTTTTATTGTGTATTTTTTTATATTGTATGTTTAATATGTATGTCACTGACATTTGGCGGCCAGTTGGCGCAATTGGTTAAGGTTCACCTTACGCACCGCAGGCCTTGGGTTCGATTCCCACACAAGACATGCATTTGTGTGCATGAACATGTTTGTAAGTCCTGAGTCTGGGTGTAATTATGTATATCATGTATGTATTTACAAACAAAAAGTAGTATATGTATTATATCAGTTATCTGGTTTACATAGTACAAGCTCTGCTTAGTTTGGGATCAGATGACCGTGTGTGAGGAATGTCCCAGGATATTTATTATTATTATTATTACATGATGTCAAGGACGTGAGCCTCGACTGAAAACTAGCATGAGGGTCAGTTCTTTGTTTCTGCCCTAAGCATACTGCTGAGTCGGGACCCATTCCTGGCATCACGCAACATTACATTACTGTTAAATTTTCCATTGTTTGTTCCGTCTCATATTTTTATGTCATTAATGTAATGCTGTGTGTTGTGATGAATGAAATCCTTTTTTCTTTCTAAATGGTTGCTTCCCTATAACTAGTGCTATATATTTACGGTTATATAGTATACCATCATACAATTACTATTTAATATGTCTACTGTTTACATCATTAACACGATGGAGCCATAAACAACAGACAGACAGACAGATAGAGCTACTTTCACATCCTTATCCTTACTACAGAGTGTTGTTTTGGTCGGCGACAAGCGACCCAGGAGCGGTAGCACAAAATATATATTCCCCAAAAAAGGACTTAATTCCATTAAATACTGTAAATATGTTGAGAAATACCTTATTCAATTTGAAATAAAATTACCGCAAAGTATGGTTACTAGGCACGTGCACAGACTAGAGCTAGGCACAAGCCGCCATCGCCCCACCCCTTTACTCCCTCGTTGAGTATTATGGCTACACTTTAGCTTATTACATGATTTTCAAAATTTTAATTTTTTTATTTTTATTATTTAAAAAAAAAGTATTTTTTTATATTTTTTTAGTACCAGTATCATTTGTATTATCGATCCTGAGTCGCTCGTCGCTGACCAAAACAACGACCTGTATATAAACGCATAAGTTTGTATGTTTGGATGTTTGTTACTCTTTCAGGCAAAAACTACTGAACGGATTTGGATGAGATGTGGCACACAGATAGAATTATTATATATTTTAGGGTCGGCATAGTGCGATTTATAACCCTGGTGTTGCAAGTGTCATAGGCTACGGTAACCACTTACCATCAGGCGGGCCATATGCTTGTTTGCCACGTTAGTGGTATACAAAAAAAAACTGGATTAACACATAGGATACTTTTTATACAGGGAAAACATACGATACTTCGGGAATGCAGGTGAAACCGCGCGGTATAGCTAGTTTATAATATTATTGTAATAATTACAGAAAACAGCAATAAAATACTCGGGTCTCAAGCCAGCAATGTACACAAATAACCGAAAGGTGGTAGAGAATCTTCTAGAATTGAACAGTGATAAACTGACCACTACAATGCTCTGTGTCACTCTCCAGTGCAGTGGAGTTCAAGAGTTAGCTGATAAGATATTGGAGGAGTACCAGAGATTAGCTAAAATGGTACGTAGGACAAGTTCAACATGAAAATAGTTATATTATACTTATATAATCCTTACTAATATCATAAATGCGAAAGTGAGTTTGTTTGTTTCACTTTCACGCCTCAATTACTCAACAGATCATCATGAAATTTGAAATGCAGATAGATATGGTATGGAGAAGGACATAGGCTACTTTTTAATGCGGGTGAAACCGCGGGGGACTGCTAGTAATAATATAAACAAAATAATTATTTTAAAAATTTAAATAATTCCAAATAAATAAACTTTTTCTCTAATCTCAGCTTTCGACGGTTTTCAATCCTTACACTCTCAGACTGTCTTTCATTATTATGGACTCTGGACATAAAATTAAAATTTATTTTTAGTCAAATGGATCATAATGATTTCAATATGTTAATTTTTTCAGGAAGTAGATTTGAACCTACCCCAATATGTTTGTATGGCGGTCTATCATGCTTGCAGGTGAGATAATCATAAACTTACTATTTTATTTCAGAAAACGACAGTTAAGTGTATGTAGCTCCTGCATTTTATATGGGGATAAATATAATAACCACCAAAAAGAATTTTGTGACCATAACCTCTGTTTCCTAAAATATACAGGGTGGAAATTCAGGGTGGAGGGTCAGTAAGGTCTTAAGTGACTGTCCTTTATTTTTTGAGTTATTTCAATCGGCATTTACAGATTTTTGAAAAAAAGGTACTGGTAGCGTAAAATAGCGACTTTTGAAAAATATTTTTATTAGCTTAATCGATCCTGTCTCCGACAAGGGCCAAGTTAGGTTAGGGTACTAGAAAGGCCACAAATGGAAAAGAAACTTTTCCCATACATTTTGTAAGGTATTCCAGTCTGTATACCAATCAGCAAAAAAAGTCTAATCCAAAAAAAGAAAACCTAAATTGACAATGGTTTTAGTTATTTTAGTCATGACTGCACTTTAAATTGTACAGTATTACCCAACTGATATGGCTTACCGATGTACGTGCGCAGAAGATAGATTTTCAAGCGCGGGAAACCGCCATTGGTCGGCAGCTGCCGCCATGTTAGCGGAGGGGCGTGACTTGCGAGTGAGACGGAACTAACAGCTGCAGTGTATTATGAACCTTATAGTAGTGATCTAAGGTTGATTGTAAGTTTTAAGCATTCTTTCGTTAATCTTCGGGTTCTATCAGTTGGGTATTACAGTACTATGAAACTAAATTAAGTTTCATAGTACAATTTAAAGTGCAGTTATTAGAAAATGATCACCAAAACATGAGCAAATTATTTCGCTATTTCTACCTAAATATACAGTTTGATTGCCATTTAAATTTACTATACTGCCAAATATGGTACATATAGCGCTCGCAACTAGTATAATTAGCCGTTCTCAACAGCCTAGCGTTTTCACTAAACGGCGCCGTTCAACAAGCGGCCTGAATGATATTCAGCCATTCAATCAAACAGCTAGCCTAATCAAATTTGCTCTTTACAACAAATCATATCATTAATATTTCAAAAGATGTCACAGATTTAAAATTAGCAAAAAAACAGTATTCGCGATACCGAAACCGGACGGCGCGGGCGGGATGTGCAAATCGCTCCATTGACACCACATTATGACATTGAACCCGTGCGAAGCTGGGGCGGGTCGCTAGTTTTAAAAATATAGTAATAATAAATTTATAATGGTTTAATAATAATAATCCTAATGAAGTTTCTATATCAATGATCAGAAAAAATAAATAGACAATAAGTTTTTGTTAAAAATTTCATTTTTAATACAAGCTTTTTTGGTGACTGTTCTTGCATTGTCATCTAATATACTAATGTATACCAAATATCAAGTCAATCCGACCACTGGATGTGGGTGAAATTCGAATTGCAAGATTCCACCCGAACAAACATACATACATTGCAAGTTAAATTAAAGCTTGTAAAAAAGACTGCGTGCGTCCATTTTTACTCAATTAATTTATTCATTACAGACTCAACAAAGTGAAAGTATCAAAGAGTAAAGTGATTGAAAAGTCTAGACTTAAGCCGGCACAGTGGGCGAAACTCGACGGAGAATGGTCTAAGTTTGTTGAAGTACACTTTACTACCAAGAAGAAGAGGGGACGCCCTCCGAAGGTTATAACTGGCGGTAGGTTTTTTTTCTGATTCTGATATATAGGTATTATTTTACTAAAGTTTAGAAGTCAGTGGCTAAGTATTGTATGCAACTACATTCTCTATGGATTCACTGGCTTTTTGGAAAGCTGCATGCCTTTAAAGGCATATTTAGGTCCAATAGAACGTCAATCAAAGGTCAAGTTTTTAGTCGAGGTTAAAACAATTGAATTTTGAACTTGACCGTATAAGGTTTATTTTTCATTGACATAATCTGTTCTTAAGACTTGACTGATATTTGATCCTCGTTCTACACTTGGCTATAGTGCTCTCGTGTTGTATTGTAGATCATGGCCACAGACATAAATCTAAATAGATAACGCAAGTCCCTCCATCCGTATGAAAACCAAGCGTGTAACTTTTTTTGCACCTACTATAATGTCACAAGATTAATTTAGTTAGGCTGGCATTCGATTTTAACGTGAAAATGAAGCTATCCTATTTGTCAGCTAAACATCCCTCGCTACACATCTCTGGTGGACATGCATCCTTATGCGAGTTTCCTGTCCGCGTGAAACAGTTTCAAAAGAAGAACATTGTGCCCATTTTTGCACAGATTTTGACACGCGAAGTACATACACTCGCGTCATCTATTTAGATGTATATCTGTGATCATGGCATTATTCCTCTTGGAGGCTTTTGACCCTGCAGTGGAGACATGGTACCCATGTGCCACACTAGTCTTCTGTATGCGATTTCTAATAGTTTCGCCTATTTCCTTTACATCAATGGGTTACCTGAAAAATGAAAAATCCTACCATTTTCAACCTTATAATCAGGTAATAAGATTGAAGATTGTACATCCTTTTTTTTTTTACCACGAATTCGGCAAACAAGCGTACGACCCGTCTGATGGCAAGCGGTTAAAGCATCCATATGGACGCTTGCAACACACGAGGCATCCCTCACGCGTTACCGACTTTTCCCCCCTCCCCAATGAGCTCTGGCGGCCGCCACTCACGCGCAGAAACACAACATAAAGTTATTTGACTGCGGTATTCTGTAACGGTGGAGGTAGGCTAGTGATAACCTATTGTTGGAGTTGTCAAGCCGCCTAGGAGGCATCCAACTAGCTTAACAACTATCATAATTCAGTGATAACCGGGACCAACGGCTTTACGTGCCTTCCGAAGCACGGAAACGCTCGATTTGAAATACCACTAGGCGGTCACACATCTAGGTACCGACCACGACGGTGGTAGATTAACTTTGCCGATCGATTAAGAACGGCATATCATGCACACCACGAGAGCTTAAATTCTATAGTCTTTCCTAATCAGTTACTCCAAATGTTATTATTCTCTTTTCAGCTGAAACCGTGGAAACTATGGAAATAGACCAGCCAAAAGAACAAGCCCCACCTGAGCCACAAATCGAACCATACGAAGATTGGAAGCAGAGAATTTTAGAGGCAGCTTACAAAGAACTAAAGCTATTAGAGGAAGAAAACAAACAAAGTATCCAAAGTATGACCCCAAGGCGATCTCCAAGAAAAACTCCCAACAAATACACTCCATACAAAAGTCCTAGTAAAATTCAAGGTAAAGGAGTCAGATTACTGTTCCCTATTGGTTTATGATAAGTTGAAATAATGTTATGTATGAGCCAAATAAAGTGTAATTTTAATAAAGTTGATCTTTTTTCAAAATTCAAAATTATTTACTTAAATAGAAGCTTCGCACTTATGAATGACTGTAATACCGGTTCGGAAGGTTACATTTGCTGAGAAGAGGCGGCAATAAACTCGGCAATTACTCTTTTCAAGCTTAGATTCATTCATTCCGTAACACTTACTTACATTCTAATCTCACTGACAACAACTGTTACTACCCATTCAATCACTTTTAAGCTGGTTACTAAAAATAAACTCATCGGCAATTAATTTAGCTCAAGCAGGAGACAAGAATTTGTCAAGAGTTGAAAAGAATTTGTTTGAAATGTTTAATTACCAATATTTTTTATGTTGGCTATAAGCTCATATTAAAGAGAAGAAAATCTTTGCTCAAAATCACCTTTTGTAAGAAATCTCGTGCTTGGGTTAAATTTCGGTGCGTGTATTTTAGTAAAAGGTTTCCAAGGAATCTATAAATAGAGCTATTTCGTAATGGTGTCTTTAAGGGTAGAAAAAGTGTACAGTAACCGGCATGAGTCGTGAGCACAAACTGACACCTGCGCAGTAGTTAATTTTTCGGTCTGTTTGGTGGAATGAAGAAGCGGATGGAGCGTCGTTCGTTCGTCAATCGATGCTCGTCGTCTATTGGATTCTCGCGTGTCATTTGGCTACTGTGATTTGACTGCAAGTATACATGCGCGAGCTTGCCCCCACTACTGCCTATCTGTGCTCACGACTCATGCCTTATACTGTAACATAACTGATATCAGAGCATCGAGGAAAAATCCTTTAGAATAGTAGTAGATACCAAGCAATCCAATCCCGTAATTAGTACTCAAGTGGTTTGCACTGATTATTTACAGTACCGACCAATTACTGCATCTAAATGTTTAGTATGTCGTTGACTTAGCCAATCAGAGCTCATTGTCGGTGGTGGGGAATTGACGGAATAGATTTCAAACAAAATGAACGTCATTGCACTTCTTTGGGTTAATTGTTCGATGTATCAGTCATTCTATATGGCCATGACTATTATATCAAAATGTCACCAATACTAAAGATATTTATACTTTATTTTACAATCGTAAATTGCCAGAAAACTGGCAGTAGTCTTCGCACAAATACAAGTGAATCTATACTCCTTGAAGATCCAGCCAGACCGACTATAGCGTATCCGAATTCTCTTGGCTTTTTGTTCATTTTTACTACCTTACTCATCGGTGTTGTGGTCAGAAGTTTTATGTTATGGACGAAAATGTGTTTACCATACAGAGTGGTCATGTTCACGCTAGGAGGTCTAGCTGGTTTCTGTGCCAATAGATTCCCTACATTCAAACCTATTGTGAACATATGCTACGTAGACGTTGACGTCTTATTGATAACCTTTCTGCCAATATTGATATTTAGTACTTCATATTCGGCTGATTCCCATTCGTTTTGGAAGAGCTTTCCCCAGATTCTACTAGTTGGGGTACCCGGTGCCTTATTGACAGCGTTAATGGCCGCCTTTATGGCATATTACTTGATTGAATCCTCTTGGAATTTCTCGACAGCTATGTTGTTTGGAGTGGTATGCTCCCCGATATATCCTATGGAGGTTGTTAAACAATTAAGAGAATTATCTAAAGGGAAGTACATCAGTGTTTTGTTACTAGGAGAGGGATTGATAGGCGATGTTACTGTCATGATAGAATTTACGGCGATTTTCGGGTATTTAGCCATGGCTATAACAGAGGCATCTCAAATATCGATGTTGCTTCTTCGATATGCCGGCGGGGGTATTCTCTTAGGCGTAGTGATGGGGAATATCATGAGTACGTTGCTAACTTTAACGTATTACGACTTATTATGCGTTGTAACAGTTACTTTATCGGGTGCGTACCTAACGTATTATATTGGGGAAAAGTATTTCTACGTTTCGGGATTGTTAGCGACAGTTATTGCTGGGGTTTTGGTGAGTAATAAGAAATCGACTGTGGCGGGGGATGTCGAACAGGTAGTGTCTCATTTCTGGGGTATATTAGCTCATGGGGCGAATACTTTGGTGTTCACAATGGTCGGGGTAGTGATCTTCGAAAAAGTCAGTTATGTGATCAGTGTACGGCAAGTGTCGCTAATTTTTGTGACTTATACCACGGTGTATTGTTCGAGGTAAGGGATTTTTTATGTAATATATAAATATATATTGGTGACCTGTATAACAGGGTATCCTAGTACAGGCACCAGTCTCCCATAAAGGAGTAAATAATAAAATGTTATTTTATAAGATCGCTAATGGTTTCTCTTGATGGCAGAAAAGATTTTTTTTGTCAAAAGGCGGAAAGTTGGCAGATGGTCCATCTTATGTTAAGTGACAATAAGTTGCCGACCTTTTCAAAGCCGAAAAGGTGACGGCTCTCAAATACAATTGCCTTAACACCGGCAGATGTTTCAACTTCAGAGTGGTATCTAACCAGGCGGATACTGCGATGTACCCTACCGGTGGTAGGTCCTATGGTTTCCTGATGATGTTTTCTTGCACCGAAAGCTCAAAGTATAGGACCTATACTTTAAATTACAAAATTTTAAATCTTTTAAGACAGAATTGTTTCCAGTGCGAAAAAATAAAATTAATAACTAAAAATACGTTACCCATTAAAGGTTGATGGTATACGCAGCCATGACGCCTATTCTGCGTCATGTCGGCTACGGGATGACGTGGCAACATTGCATGGCGTGCGTATGGGGCGGGCTTAGGGGACCGCTGTCCTTATGTCTTGCGCTCATCGTGCTGCAGACTCCAGCTGTCGCTGACGCTGGAGAAGTAAGTATTTAAACTTTATCCAGATTAATGCTATACACAAACCAAAGACGCCAATTAGCCAGAGCCCCATGATCGTCAAGCATGCGTACTGCACCCGTTGTTTCTCGCGAGGGACGCGCGTCCTATTATAACAATTGATGTCATTGTTATATTTTTAACCGCGAGAATAATATCTACTTTGACGCATAGATATATATACAGTAGTACCCAACTAATATGGCTTACCGATGTACCTGCGCAGAAAATACATTTTCAAAGCGCGGGAAACGCTATTGGTCGGCAGCTGCCGCCATGTTAGCGCGCGCCGTGCGGAGGGGCGTCACTTGCGAGTGAGACGGAACTAATAGCTGCAGTGTATTATGAACCTTATAGTAGTGATCTAAGGTTGATTGTAAGTTTTAAGCATTCTTTCGTCTACTGGGCATACTTTCTTTTCTGTGCGAACGAAGATTCACGACGCGTCATATCAGTTGGGTACTACTGTACTTACCCTATAAACTAACATGGATAATAAAATAAAACAGTATGTTGCAGTATAAAAGATTAAAACAATGTTAGTAAAAAGCACTACGTCACAGTGCGATCGTGTGGCATTTAGACAAAAAGAAAGAAAGAAAATATATTTATTGACTCACAAGGAGTAGGTACACTTACTCAAACATTCTCGCCCCCACAAAAGATCCTACAGGGCAATCTTAACCACTGCCGCAATGCTCAGCATCTGCTTATGCAGACCATTGTGGAGCGGCAGATTGCCCTGGCAGTAATAGCGGAGCCACACAGCGTCCCCGACCATCCTCGCTGGTTTGGGGACGACTTGGGTTCCGTCGCCATATACTGGGGGGGCGGAGAGGGTGCTCCACCCTGCGCTCTTTTGAGTAGAGGTCAGGGTTTCGTTGCAGTGCAATGGGGCACCCTGGCCATAGTGGGCTGCTACGTCTCTCCCAATAGGTCCCTCGCCGACTACGAGGAGTACCTGGATGAGGTGGCTAACTGCGTCCGCAGATGTCCATCTCGTTCACTGATTGTCCTGGGGGACTTCAATGCCCACGCAAGGGCGTGGGGGAACCCCAGAGACAGTCCAAGGGGAGAGACCATAAAGGAGTGGGCGGCTGGTCTGGATCTTCGATTAGTTAATCGTGGGTCCGTGAGCACATGCGTGCGGTGGCAGGGGGAGTCAATCGTGGACCTTACATGGGTGACTCCTGCTGCCATGCGCATGCTGTCAGGATGGCGAGTTGCAGAGGACGTGGTCACTCTATCCGACCACCGCCACATCTTTATGGATGTGGCATTCCGCCGTCCTGACGCTAATTCCAGCCGCCACGAAGGCAGCTCACCGTGACGTTGGTGTCTCAAGCGGTTAAATCGAGACATGCTCGAAGCCGCCGCCAACGTCGCGGCATGGCCACAAAATGCTGAAGAGATTCCGTCTGATCCGGAAAGAGAAACGAACTGGTTCCGCAGCACGATGACGCAAATTTGCGATGCATCGATGCCACGGTCCAGTCGCCCCAAGTACCGGGCGGTGTACTGGTGGTCGGCAGAAATCGCGCAAATTCGCGCGGTTTGCTTGCGGAGCCGCCGCCTGTACACTAGAGCCCGAAGGCGAAGGCGAACTCCTGCCGAGGAGACAGCCAGTCTCTATAGGGAATATCGAGCGGCTACAATGGCGATGCAGATCGCCATCTCAGACGCCAAAAAACGGTGCTGGGATGAGCTCCTAGAGGGACTCAACGAGGATCCGTGGGGGCGCCCATATAAGATGGTCCTGGGTAAACTCAGGCCATGGGTGCCTCCCCTGACGGAAACTCTAGATCCGGGCCTGCTGGGTCGAGTGGTGAATACTCTCTTCCCGGCGGGCCGGTCAAGTCCCTCAGTCCACCCCCTACCGTCATGGGAGTGGCATGACGAGATGGGGGTGACCGTACAGGAGCTAGATCGAGCCGTTGGCCGCTTGAAAGCCCGAAAAACCGCACCAGGACCCGACGGTGTACCGGGTCGGGTGTGGGTGTTGAGTCTGGCTGCCCTGGGGGACAGGCTGAGGCAGTTGTTCAACAGCTGCCTCCGTTATGCCAAGTTCCCCACGGCCTGGAAGGAGGCAAATTTGGTCCTCTTGAAGAAAGAAGGCAGACCCGCAGATTCTCCCTCTGCGTACCGTCCCATATGCCTGTTGGACGAGGTTGGCAAGTTGTTCGAACGAATACTTGCCGCCCGTCTTAACGGGCATCTGTCGTGCGTCGGCCCCGACCTGGCCGATAGCCAGTACGGCTTCCGACAGGGGCGTTCGACCATAGACGCGGTCCTACGCGTCCGTTCCCTGTCGGAGCAGGCGATGTCCCGGGGTGGAGTGGCGTTGGCGATAAGTCTTGACATTGTCAACGCCTTTAACATTCTCCCTTGGGACGCCATTAGGGGGGCACTTGCATACCATCAGGTGCCCTCCTATCTGCAAGGCGTGATCGGGGATTACTTGCGCGACAGGTACATTTTGTACATGGACCAAGACGGTAGGAGAATCCGGAGGGAAATCACACGTGGAGTTCCACAAGGGTCAGTGTTAGGCCCACTGTTGTGGAACCTTGCCTACGACGCGGTTCTGCGTGTCGACCTCCCCGCTGGCGTAAACATCGTTTGCTATGCAGATGACACGTTGGTGGTCGCCAGTGGGGATACATTCGAGGGGACCAAAGAGCTCGCTGAGCTTGGGGTGGAGGTCGTCGTTGCCAAAATCCATGAGTTGGGTCTAGAAATAGCGCCTCACAAGACCGAGGCGCTATGGTTCCACAAACTGCCAAGAAGCAGGGAACCACCCGACTCGTGCGTCCGAGTTGGTGAGTCGGAAGTCGGGGTGGGGCGGTACATGAAGTACCTGGGCCTCACCCTAGACAGTCGCTGGGGCTTCGAAGAACATTTCGATCGCCTAGTCCCCCGAATCGAAAGGGTAGCGGGTGCCATGCACAGACTGCTGCCTAATCTCGGGGGACCGAGGGAGGAAGTTCGCCGCCTCTATGCGGGGGTCATACGATCCGTAGCCCTTTACGGGGCGCCCGTATGGGCGAAGAGGCTGGCCATCCGACGCTGTAGAACGAAAATCTACAGCGTCCAGCGTAGGATGGCACTACGGATCGTACGGGGATACCGTACCGTATCCTTTGAGGCGGCAACTATTCTGGCTCGCTTTCTGCCACTAGATATTCTGGCGGACATGGATGCGAGGGTCTATGACCGAATCCGCATCGTCCGCCAGAGCGGTGGAGGCGACCCAGAAGAGGCGATCAAACGGCAGGAGCGACTTATCGCATTCGCGACGTGGCGCGCAAGGCTTCGCGAGGAGCGGTTTGCGCGCAAACGCGTCGTCGAAGCAGTCCTGCCGGTCTTCGAGGCCTGGATGCAGCGACAAGGTGGACGACTCACCTACAGACTTACACAGATAATCACCGGGCATGGCTGCTTCGGTGATTATCTGTATAGGATCGGACGTGAGGCGACGGCGGCCTGCTTCCACTGCGGTGGGAGTGACCAGGATTCCGCATCGCACACGCTCGCGGTGTGCCCTGCGTGGGAACCCGAGCGGCGGATCCTGGTCCAAGAGATCGGACGGAATCTCTCCCTGCCAGCAGTCGTGTCGGCGATGCTGAGCGGGGATACAGCATGGAGGGCCGTAGCCTCCTTCTGTGAGACCGTAATGGTCCAGAAGGAGGCTGCTGAGCGGGATCGCGAGAGGGCCGATCCCACTCGGAGGCGAAGCCGCCGGGGCGCAAACGTGCCTCGTCGTGGCCCTCCTGCCCTGTAGCTGGGGCTTAGAATAACAGCTACGGTGTTTCCCTGCCTGTCGTAAAAGGCGACTAAACGGGGCCTTTGGGGTCGTGGGCAATCAGAGCGGGGGCTCTGTGCGCCCAGAAGCGACCCCAAGGAGGACGATGAGTCGATGTGGTCACGACTCATCGTGTGATAGCACAGCGAGGGTGCTGTGGGGAAGGGTCAGACTTCCCCCGGGACGAGCTATCAAAGCGCCGCGTTTTGAGGGGTGAGCAGGTGCGCGTTCAACACGAGAGCCCGCCCCCCTCTCTACAGCGCAGATGGCGACCACCGTGGGGTTTTAGCCGGTAAAAGTCCGGCATAACCTGGCCGCTACCCCCGGGGCGGTAGGGTATCCTATGAGGATTTCCCCACGATAAAAAAAAAAAAAAAAAAAAAAAAAAAAAGGTACACTTACTCAATGCACTTATGCGCGGATTCGACGGAACACCAAGGCCTGCGGCCAAAAGTTTTCCTCCATGACGACATGTAGAAAACGTCGGAACTCGTACCACGAACGCCATGAAGTTAATCCAAATCTAAAATGGCGCTACAAACATATCTATATGGTCCGACATGACTAATTAACTAGGGTTTACCGGCGTTTCCTTTTAACTTTATATGACATAACATTGAGTCATAATTGGACTTTTTACGGGGTATTTTCTTTTATTTATTTTTACACTAACCTTGGTTTAAGTCCCATACTATTAACCGCTTACTTCGTAACTACAACAACAAAAGACCAGATATATGGTTTTAAGAATTGTTCTAATGTTATAAATACTGGTTGTCCTAATTAAATAAAATAACGCCTAAGATCCTACTAATATTATAAATGCGAAAGTATGTGAGGATGGATGTATGTTTTTTTTACTCTTTCACGCAAAAACTACTGAACGGATTTGGATGAAATTTGGCACACAGATGGAATATGTTCTGGATTAACACTTAGGATACTTTTTATCCCGGGAAAACATACGATCCCTCGGGAATGCGGGTGAAACCGTGCGGGACAGCTAGTATAATATATAATGAGTAATGACGCAAATAAACACACATTTATGATTGTAGTACCACGTAACTTTTCTAGTAATTAAAATGATGTAAGTAAATAAATTTACATTATCCTATACATTTTCTATTTATGGTAGCATTACATCATTGAAATATAGTAAATATGTATTTTTATTTGATGTAGAGGAAAGAGTGAAGGTAGAGAATTCAACTAAATTGCGTAATCGAACCACAACAGAACTTGAAATTTACTTCATGTTAACTGCCTCATTGAAGCCATAGTTCGTTTGTAGGGTTAACCAATACAATATTATTCTTAGTATCTAAAGAAAGCATCATACAACCAATAAGATTGTATGGCGAAAATAATGTACGAGTACTTAGGATCGATTCTACTAACTGAGCAAATTCAAAATCAAAGTCATTTATTTAGTTTAGGCCCTGGTAAGGCACTTATGACCGTTAAGTTGTACATACAGCTGAATTTACCACCGGTTACTGCTCTGAGAAGATTGAGAACAATCAAATATTTAATAAAAACATAAGAATTTTGGTATTTTAACAACAATAGATTCGAAGCCACGGCAATCATGGCTTTTAAAATATTCTTTTCAGCCTTCCGTATCCAAATGGCTAATTGTTGAAATGATTGTTGGGAAGAAGATCCTTTTACTAAGCATCCGCTGTCCGTCCGTCCGACTGTGGGCTTTATCTAATGAACCTTAATATGTAGCCAGTTGAAATTTTCATAGAATGTGTCGCTATAAAAACAATAAAAATTAAACAGGAAACGGCTTACTGAACACTTTGTGTCCTAGTTCGACTCGAACTTGGCTGGTTTTTAGGGTTTCGTACTCAATGGGTGCCAAATGGGACCCTATTCATAAGACTCCGCTGTCCGTCCGTCCGCCCGTCTGTCTGACTGTGGGCATTGTGTTTCATGAACCGTAATATGTAGCCAGTTTTAATTTTCATGAAATGTGTATTTCTGTTGCCGGCAACAATAACAACAAATTATAAAAAATTAAGAAACGTCTTTCCTTTTCCCTTCGTGTCCGGCTCGCACTTGGCCGGTTTTACAATTATAGCTTGTACTAGCTGTCCCGCGCGGTTTCACCCGCATTCCAGAGGGATTGTATGTTTTCTCGGGATAAAAAGTATCCTATGTGTTAATCAAATCCGTTCAGGTGGTGGAAGAGGCTGGTTATCCTTAACACAGGCTCCGGCTTAGCTTGGATACCAGTTTCTCCTACAAACTCTAAAATGTTATGTTTATTGTATAAATTGTTATTCTAGTTTGTAAGGAGAGAGAAAATAAATTCATTATTATTATGTTTTTATTCTTTTTTTTTTCTCAGTTCGAAGAACTGGTAAGAAATGATAATCGCGGGCCTAAGCCAAGTGAAGATCACGTGGGCTCTGTTCCTCATTATAAGAACTATGGGGAATTATTATTAGTAGTTTTTGCGTGAAAGAGTAACAAACATCCATACATACAAACTTTAGCGTGTTTAATATTAGTAAGGATTTTACACTTATAATTGCAAATAACAATATTACAGATATTCATAATCCAAACGGCGGGGTTAGTAATTCTATCGCTATTAATAAATGCTACAACAATGGAGAAGGTGCTCAAGATCCTCGGCTTGGCGGATATATCGCTGGCCAAGAAGGCGAACATGACGAATTGTGTGAAGCGCATCATGATGACCAGAGACCGGTGTATATCGATGCTCAAAATGGATAAGTTCCTCGCTGATGCTAACTGGGATCTTGTGCAGCTTGGTACGTAGATTTACCTACAATTTGCTGTTTAGATTATAAACACCTTTCTGTTAATTCCAAGATTAGTGGGGTAATTTCTCTATACATGATTATCGTCATAGTTCCAAAATATTGCAGGTTTGTTACACAAAATCATGTTGAATCAGCTAGCTAACTGATACTTGATAATATTTTCAAAATTTAGGTCATCATGTCCTTTGAACATTTGTCTCTGTGTAATACAGTAGGATTTCTCCATAATGACCAAAAAGTGTCCGGAATAATTCAGTTATTCTCCGATGTCATCTTTTCGAAACCAAAAACTTTTTATGCAAAACTTCAACCTTGCTTCATTTTGATCTCGTAAAAGTTTTTCAGTATGGTAAACTTAAGTTCACGTGGAAATATCCACCTAGTATTTTTGTCGTGTATTATATTTTTGTGTGTTTGCCCACAATCTCACCATGGTAAGTGATGATGTGGCCGAAAGTGGTAAGCACGCAAAGCCTAGAAGGAACTAGCACTCAAGTGCAGCCGTCGGAAGACACCAATAGGTGCTTGGCGACAGATTTTCAACTTGAGGGTGGTAGCCAGGCAGGTGGGTTCTACAAAGTACCCTACCACCGTGCTTTGGTTTCCTCACGATGTTTTCCTTCACTGCAAGCTCAAGCTCATCGTAGGATTCGTACCCTAGACCTTTGTCTCGGCATCCGACATCACTACCACTGAGCTATCATCGCTTTTTTAATCCTACTGATTTTATGAAACAAGAGTGAAATTATTTCCTCATAAGTTTTCCTGATTAAGACAATACTTGTGAAAGGCACAACAATAAAGCATCCATACCAGCTGCAACTGTCTGGCAGAGACGAGGACAGCGAGGACGACACCTACATGGGGTACCACTACACCACCTGCCCTGACTGCGAGCGGGAGATACCCAACGAACCCACTAAGAAGGAATTCGCTGAGATGATGAGGTAATATTATTTGCGTCCAAGTGCCGTTTATGTTGTGGCTCTGTAACTCATTTGACATTTTGCTATTACCAATTTATTAGGAGCTTTGTGTGAGTTGTTTGATATAATCAAAACAGGCTCCCCCGAGTACTTATACAAGAAAATTACTTGATTACGTGACCAAAATGCATACGAAAGTCGAGCCTCTTTGTACCGGATCTCTATGCCAAAACATAGAACTGCAGCCTTCCGCGGCAGTTTCAGATATAATGCAACGAAATGTTGGAACAATCTTCCTCCACCTCTTCGGGACCTGAAAACAAAACACACGTTTAAACTATCATATAAAAGATACCTACTGTCTAAACAAAAAGAAAACAAATCTTTTTAGAATTATAATATGTAATTTATGTAAAAATGATATATATTTTTAATTATATATACTATTTTATTGTATTATGGATGTATGTACTCACTCACTTATTATTTTCGGATGGTGCGGTAGCAAGTTTTGATTGGTCGTTTTACCGGGGCTCTCGTGGTTGATATAGAAGTTATTCGTTTTCCTTTTAACAGCATTTAAATCTTTCACTGCATGTTATTTTAATTATTTGTTCCAACATATTCTTAATTTATACCTTCTTTTTATATTCTGGTTTCTTGCTTTGATTTTTGCTTTTTATATTTCTTGTACTTACTCGCCGATGCTCGTGACTCACGCATCACCAGGTGCCGACAGAATACCAGTGTTGTGGGTAGCTCCCACAACTTTATACTGAGTCGGGGCCTTTTTTACACCGCGACGCACAAATTTTTATTATTATTATTGTTGCTACTGTTTTATTTTTCTTTTATTATTGTTATTATTTTGTGTGTACCTATCTTTTATTATTCTGTGCGCTCTGGTGGAAATAAATTAATTTTTCATTTCATTTCATTTCAATAAAAAAGAATTCTCCCATCCCTCAATATGTTTTAGTTAATTAGTTTTATTTGCGCCTAGCCCAGACATACATAAATTGTGTAAATATCAATAAAAAATATACTATGAATTCGTCAAACAATCATACGGCCTGAGGCGGCTATGAAGCGACTACCGCAGACATTTGGACATTCGCAACACACGGGACATCGACATCACTATCTCGTTAGCCTCCTAGAATCAGAATTAGGAGTTATTAGCCTGAGGCTGTTGTACTCTGGGTAGAGCTTCTGGGAACTATATAAAGTTTTTAACTGAGATTATTTTCATTAGAGAAGCAAATCAGCGTGTACTAAAAGCGATGAAGATATCGTACTGGCGACAGTACGAGCACGGCAAGATCAGTAAGGAAGGAGTCCGGACTCTAGTCCAAGCGGTAGAGGTCGCTGCCGATTCCGATAATGGACGGGTTAATCTGGAGCAGCTTGGCACTTTGTGGAAGCCTAAGGTAAGAAACTAATTCTTTCATATTACAAAGCATGGTTTAAAGCAAGTCTTGTAAGATCAGATCCCATCAAAAACATTCTGTAAAAAACTAGCCAAGTCTCGATGAAATGTCTTGTTTATCTCTAAAAAGTAATGAAATCTAGACAAAGTCGTGCCAAGTCTAAGGTTTATTATTATAGTTAATGTTGTGTGACTTGGCCGTTGAACATTATTTATACGTTAGTGGGTACAAGTACAGATTGGTGCAATGGTGTCATGGAACACCTGGTTTTGTACCCTTGTGTTCCCTTCAACGGCCAAGTCACACAACATTAACTATAATAATAAAGAAATCGCAGTAAGGAACCTTAGACTTGGCACGACTTTGTCTAGATTTCATTACTTTTTAGAGATAAACAAGACATTTCATCGAGACTTGGCTAGTTTTTTACAGAATGTTTTTGATGGGATTTCACTTCTTTTTGTAGAAAATGAAGCGGCCCACCAAGTTGAATATTTTTTGTAAAGGCGGTATGTCTATATCTCTAATAGTTTGGTTGGGCTCTTGTGTTTTCTAATCAGGGTCACCAGGTACTCCAGATCTTCGATTATCCTAGTTTTTATAGTTTTCCCTTTATGTGGTCATTAAACCCTAACTCCGTACCAAATTTCAGCTCTCTGAGTTTATGGGAAGTACTAGTTCTATTTTGATGATCATAAGTGAGTGAGTGAGTGAGTGAGTTTCATAAATGTGAAACTTTGCTTTCGCTTAACTTCGGAACTAAATGACCTACAGACTTGAAATTTTGGATTTTAAGTATGTGATTATAGCTTACTGGATGACGAAAATTTCTGCGTTCGGGTCTTATCCAGAGGTTCTCAAATAGGGGCCTGAAAATGCGGCGAAATGGTTCCAGTAAAGGATGGTACGGCAGTGTTTGCTTCGCGCTCGACTCGGCGGGGGCACTGCCGTGCCCCCCGATTAAAATATGGAGGCTAGATAGATACTCTTAGGTGCAGCACAGACGACAGACTTTTTGGCGAAGGAGTCTGCGGCACAAAAAAAGTCCGTCACAGATTTTTCACAGATTCAAAGCACACAACGTATATCTTCGATAATTTTGTCGGAGGAACTCTAGGGACGTACACGTTATGGAAATGCTGACATTGCGATGTGTTATTTTGTACTTGAAATACAGAAAAAGAATTTGGGAATTTTGGATACATCCTATTCCTTCGCAAACTTTGCGCGTCGTGTGCATTATTTATAGGTTCTATTTTCACAGACTAAAAAGTGCGGCATTTTATTGGGACCCAATTCTCGCGCATTCGTCTTCGATATTTAGGATGTGTCAAAAAAAAATTGGATTCAACATCTCAAAGTTACTTATTCCGTTTAGGCCCTAGGGGGCACTTATGAATTTCGAAGCTACTAAAGTCACCGCCGGTAAAATATATGTCTAAGACTCTAGAATCGAGGCCTTGGATATGGATTTGATTCCCACCGAGATATTTTATCTTTTTCATATAAATGGTTGTGTAGTCTTTGCTATCAGTATGAAGAAATCTCCCAAGATATATCTCTTTTCCAAAGGCCCACGCAGTCTGGCTACGTCACAAACTAGTAAACATGATGACACCCAAAGCGGCTAATGTGCAACTCCCTTGCAACCGTTGCCGGAGGCTCTGCTACCAGCTCATCAGTAACGTGTGGTTCGACGGGTTTATATACGTAATGATACTGTGTAATACCCCGGTCATACTGTGCGAGGTGGCTTTGAAAACTCCTGTCGCACCAACCGTTATGTTTACGATTAAATCTTTGAATTTGTAAGTATCCATATGTTAGAGTTCTTTGTTGGTCACAACTAATTTTGGCGGATGATATGATTGAAGAATTCAAGGGTCCACTGCAATAATGATGAATGTCCTTTATGATAATTGGGTTTTAAATTTATAAACGGTGAAAAAAAGCCGTGCAGCCAAAATATTTAAAACATATTTATCACGGGACTGCAAGCGATATTGCTAAGTTTCCTAACAAGATTTCTAAATATAATTTCATGTAACCGAATGGTATTACACGTTAAGATTTAAAAAAAATTGGGTTCATCATTATTGCAGTGGACCCTTCTTATTTGTTATTTTGGTTGAAAAGAGAAGCTACTGAGAACGTAGTAACTCAGAGTATATAAATACTACGTACAAGTAGTAATCAGTACTTTAGACCCGGAAAGGGTTTTGATTGTGACCCACACTTACATAAATAATATTGTAAAAACACCGTATTTAATTTTGTAGGACCTTATGCTATTGATACAAAAATCCAAACATGAGATTCTGATTAATTCTGTTTTATGTGGACTTAATGTGATTTGTGTAACTAGTTACTAAAATGTCAAAAAGTATCAACTTACTGACAATAGGTATGGATGATTACTGGTTATAAAAAAAATCTAATTAGTCGGTCAGTTAGATTATTTTTTGATAATGTAAATGACGGATTACATATATTTTTTCAGGATTCTTGCCTTTTGATGGTTTATGTACTTTTACAACTGGGTTGTTATAATTTTATTTGTTGTAGATTTTTCTTCATTATCTACGTATTGGAAATGATCATAAAAATGCTGGCGTTAGGGGTCCATGGATACTTTGCGTCGCACTGGAATAAACTGGACTTCTTTATTATTGTCATGGCTTCTGGAGGTCAGTTTAATACTTATTCGTAATAAATAAACACGGTCCTCATTTTCTACAAGATGTAATGATGGATGTGTCTCGGTACAAAAGACTTAATTATTCTGTGGCTGTTTTATATACTTTTTCGAATATAGTTATCGAGGGTAGTTTAAAAGGTTGGCAACCCGTGATAACTCTGGTGTTGCAAGCGACTATAGGCAACGGTGACCGCTTACGGGCCTTGTTTGCCACTTTAGTGATATAAGAACTAAGGTACTTTGTAGTACCCACCTGGCTACACTAAAGTTGAAAATGTCGTAAAACTCAGTAGTCGAGATTAAAACAATTGAATTTGGAACCTATGCTTATTATTTAAGATTGATTTTCGATTAACACAATCTATTCTTGAGACTTCGCAAAAATTTGATTCTCGTTCCATAATATAGGCCTTAGTATCGTTTAATTTTCAGATCTAGTCCTAGACATCATAGACGCAGTCACACCGTGGGACAAATGGCGTAATCTTAACTCGAGCGTGTTAACTGCTACAAAGCTCCTGAGGATGCTACGTTTCTTAAGACTCTGTAAATTGGCCAGGTAATACTTCTCGTTCTTATTTCAATGCCTTATTGGCTAAAATGCTATAGCAATGTGTTGATATCTGCTCGAAGGACCATACATATGTGTCAAAGGATCTTGATGTTTTAAATAATATTAATTTTCAGGGTATCGGTGCCTAAAATAATGGCATACATAGATCGAATGATTGATATACAACTCGCTTTTGGATATGACGTTGGAAAGGTTAGTATAACCTACCCTGTTCTCAACAATCAGTAGTTTTTTTTACTGTTTATAGGCCTGTGTTTGACCGCAATCTCACCATGATAAGTGATGATGCGGCCGAAGGTGGTGCACGCCAAGCCTAGAAGGAACTGGCTGGTGGTTTTCAACTTGAGGGTGGTAGCCAACCAGGCGGGTACTACAAAGTACCCTACCACCGTGCTAAGGTTTCCTCACGATGTTTTCCTCCACCGAAAGCTCAAGCTCATTGTAGGATTCGACCCCGGGACCTTCATCTCGGTATCCGACGTCACTACCACTGAGCTGTCATCACCTTAAAAAAATAACTACACAAATCTATTGCCTAAGGCTGGAAAAAGCGCCGTGAAAATCACGAATAATACTTCTAAAAGCGTTCTGATAGCACTACGTGTTTCTACTGTCTGCTAAGAAGACTAATTATTGTTTCAGCGCTAAAGAGAACTTCATTTGACTAAAAAGAAAAATGGGACGTAAACTTTCCTTATGATAGCTTCTCTATACGTAGTAATAATAGCTCAATGCGTACGGTCAGCCTGATGGAAAGCGGTTACCGTAGCCATATGGACGCTTGCAACACTCGGGGCATCGCTCACGCGTTACCGACCCTTCCCCTCTTCCCGATGAGCTCTGGCGACCTTACTCACGCTCAGGAACACAACATAAAGTTATTTAGCTGCGGTATTCTGTAAGGTGGAGGTACGTCCCCAGTCGAGCTGCTCTTTGAACGAATAAACACTATGCTCTACAGTAGTACCCAACTTATATGGCGCGTCGTGAATCTTCGTTCGAACAGAAAAGAAAGTATGGCCCCGAAGATTATCGAAAGAATGCTTAAAACTTACAATCAACCTTAGATCACTACTATAAGGTTCATAATACAGTGCAGCTGTTAGTTCCGTCTCACTCGCGCGTGAGGCCTCTCCGCACGGCGCGCGCTAACATGGCGGCAGCTGCCAACCAATAGCGTTTCCCGCGCTTCGAAAATGTATCTTCTGCGCAGGTACATCGGTAAGCCATATTAATTGGGTACTACTGTACCACTCTAAATACTTTCCAGTAAAATCGAATTTATAATCGAAAGGGGTACGAACATTTTTGTATGGGAGCTGGCATAGCCACCCGCCGCCATTTTGATTTTTTTTCGATGTCGCGGCGCACGGTGTAAGTGGTATATTTGGATAGAGGACACTTATACAAACAAAAAATGTTCAGCAATATGGTGACCTAAAGTGTCACGTTTCCGAGATATTTGGAGGTAAAGATCGCGGTATGAGAATTACGACAATCATTAAAAATGAACTACTTACGTGTTTATATGCATTAGATTGTATTCAAATAATAGTTCCCAGGTTGATTTAACTTTTTATTACAATATAGCAAAACAAAGAGCACGAAAAAACAATATTCATTAATTGGTTACCTACTAAACCGCATCGCAATATTCGCAATGAAATACAATGTTGTCAAGTAGCTCGGATCGTAGTGGTTAACTTGTCATTAACCAAAAATGACAATACTTGTCTTAAAATATCATGTTACCGAGATATTGGAATATCGATGTATATAGATATAATATGAGACGAATGGCAATAGTTTAAAGTTGATTAAGTACAATTTATGTTCTTGTTTTTAAGCAATAGTGGTCAAATAATATTGCATCACGGTTTTAAAAATATATTAAAACACATAATAGAAACAAGCCGTGACCTTAAACCTTTAAATAAAAGGTTTTTTAAAACTACTTAGGTAGCAAACAAACATACGGCCCGCCTGAATGTAAGCGAAGAAGACCGCATAGTTTGAAACTATTTTGGTTCCAATGTGTGAGGACTCCCCGTCAATGGCGAGACTTGCGATGGTAGAAGGTAGCCGTGGTCATCAGGTTAAACAATTCTACGGAACACTGTCCGTTGTACAAGTGATAGAACACACATAAGGAGGCAAAGTCTCTCCTCAGATTGAGGGGCCCTAAGCTGCTTGTGAGCTCGGGATCGTGGACAATTCTAATGGCACGTCGCTGAACCGAGTCTAAAGGCCCAAACTGGTATCCAGAGCGAGTACTCCATATAAGGTCGGACTTGCGACTTGTAAAGTTGCAGCCTTTGCCCCGATGTGAAGTACTGCTTCGCTCTGTGGAGCACTTCGAGGATGCTAGCTTAACCTTGTCTTCTAGACGGCCTATTGACGTCATTAGAAATGTCGATGCCGAGGATCCCGATGCTTTCACTGATGTCCGTGTTCTGGAATTATGAAGCCACAGCAAATTGGGATTTCTTAGCGGTGAACGCGCAGACTTGGGTTTTAGTGGAGTTGAAATGGACTAGGTTTACTCGACCGTAATCGGAGACACTAGTTAGTGTGCTCTCGATTTCAGACACAAGCCGTTCGCGGCTTTCATCCACCACGAAACGAGGAATATTTGCAATGAGCGTCCTCTGTACAATGAATGCCGTCAATAGACAGCATTTCATTGATATGCAGCAGGAACAGTGTTGGGGACAGTACAGACCCTTGCGGGACGCCACGCCAGCATTTATATCTCTCAGTTCTTATGCGTCTGCTGGACAGCGACCCATTTGCATAGTCCCTCGGGAAGCCCATATGCTGGTAGTTTGGTTAGAAGACACCGGTGCCATTGTGTGCACGTGAGTAGTCTTCGACGAAGACGGGACTTTCGTTTAGGTGGAAGTTTTATTAGGTCGGGCCTGCCGCGGGACCGGTTTTTTTATGTTTATTTAGGTCGCTATTGCAATTTTGGCGCCCAGGGAACATTACTTACCGATCTTTAGTTCCAATTAACTTGGTAACATAGATTTTAAGACAAGTATTGTCATTTTTGTTTGTATAATAATGACAAGATGGAAAACAAGTCACGATCCGAGCTCCTTTGACAACATTGTGGTTCATAGCGACTATTACGATGCTGTTTAGTAGGTAAGTAATTAAAAATATTGTTTTTAGTGCTCCTAGTGTAACTCTATTCTAAAAAAAATATAAATCAACATGGGAACTATTATTTGAATACAATCGAATGCATATAAACACGTAATAAGTTAATTTTTAATGATTGTCATAATTCTCATATGGCGATCTTTACCTCCAAATATCTCGGAAACGTGACACTTTAGGCCACCATATTGATTAATATTTTTTGTTTGTATAAGTGTCCTCTACCCATATATACTAGTTACATCGTGCGCCGTGACATTGAAAAAAAACTAAAATGGCGGCGGCTAGCTATGCCACAAAGGTTCTATCCCCTTTCGAGCTTGGTCTATGTCGTTGAGTTTACAAAGATGTTGATTTCCAGGGATTCGTGACAGGCGAACAGGAAGTTTGTAATCTTTTACCGCAGCTAGTGGACAATAAGTTAATACAAGAAACATTGAATGCTAGTCTTGAAGCTGATCGGTGAGCGTCAATTATTTGAAATGGACTGTTATTAATCGGAGTTATTTTGAGTTGCTCGGGTGCGGATCTCAAAATCAAAATCAAAAAGTCGTTTATTCAGTTTAGGCCCTAGTAAGGCACTTATGAACGTTACATTGGTACATACAGTTGAATTTACCACCGGTTCGGAATACACTTAAACTGAGAAGACTCCGGTAAGAAACTCAGCAAGGTTTTTTCTTTGTGTAAGATCTTTTAATATTACAGCTTTTTTTTCTAAATACTTATACAATATATACATTATTATTTTATGCTTATTCGTACAATTGTCACTTAGCCAGGGGGATGCAATCTGATTCGGAGGACTGAGTAATCGAATCACTCGCTCCTTTGTATACTTCTGAAAATTCATAGAATTGCGAAGAAACTTAGAAAATTTAAGGTTAAAGCTTAACGGTAGGATACTTTAGGGTAGGGTAGGTAAGGTATAGGGTAGGATATTACGCAAACGAAGTCGCGCCGGGCAGCGGTTCGCCAAGTACCAAAAAAGTCATGTACTTTTTTTTTTCCAGATATATTATAAGTTCTAGTCACGATAAATCACTTTCACATAGTCCTCAGTCAGTCACCGTCCATAAAAGACATGTTTTACTACAATGGTAGTCATGTACTCTTCACGGACTTTTTGAGACAACTTGAAAAGACACGATACATATAATTCATTTCATTTCACTTCACTGGTGCACATGGATTGATCTTTATTGGATAAAATACCATCGATAATATGCAATAAAAATCAAAATCACGAATTTATAAAAATGAAAACGCAACGTACTCAACTCTGCAAGTTCCCGCCACAAAGTCAAAGTCATGTACTTTTATGGATATACCCTATTCCCGTTACACGTTGTATATTCCCTCTTTGTGTCTGGGGTATATTTTATTCATAGAATATTCAAAGCCCTCGATAACTGCAGGTTAACAGTGACCCGTCAGTTGGGCCTACTGCAGCGCGACCGACCCTGGACCGCCATCACGGTGAAGACGCGGCAAGCGACCACGTCTACCCTCAATATTATGATCTTGGACGCTATGCAACTCAAGGAGGAAGGTATGTGTGGGAGGAGGAAATATCGATATTTGGTGTCGTGGGGCCATAATAAACAAGGCCTATCCTTTTCTGTCACTTCGTCGTACAAATAAATGCCTAAACCTGATAACACAAGATGGTATCTATAATCCAAGATGGCGAATGTTCCAAGATGGTGGATGCTTCAAGATGGCGGATGCTCCAATATGGGGGATTTATTATTACATTTAATAATGGAGACAAGTAAACAGATTGGTGAAAGAAATACAGTTAACTTTACCACGTCATTGACAGTAATATCATCCATCCAAATAACGGCTAAGAAAAATAGAGAATTTGCACGTTTACTTTGTTGCATTTATACTAGCTGTCCTGCGGTTTCACCCACGTTTCCGGGATAAAAAGTAGCCTATGTCCTTCTCCATACCATAGGCTATCTGCATGCCTGATGATAGTGATCCATTGAGTAGTTGAGGCGTGAAGGCGTAACAAACAAACTTACTTTCGCATTTATAATAGTTAGGAAGTAAGGATAATAAAGGAGAAGAGTTTTTTTGTTTAATTGTTTGTTTAAACGGGCTTATCACTGGAACTAACAGTCGGATTGGATAAATTCTTTCACGAATCGGAAGCTACATTATCCCCGAGTATTATAGTTTTTTTTTGTATCCCGGTAACTTGTAGTAAGTATTTGAAAGTCGTATACTAATAGATATATAATCGTTTCCAGGGTTTCTAGATGAGATGGAATATCGCTTGCTAGTAAATGCAATACACGAGAAAGTGCAGCGATGTCGACACAAGGGTAGTCTAGTGGCGCCCTCTACACCTGAGGTAACTGGGCATTTAAACTGAAATATTTATGTCCGTAAAAATAATGGCACTGCGCACTTTTCTTCCATAGTATATTTTTCACCACACTCGCTCGTAAAGTGACAAATACAAGTCTGTTTTTTCCTCGCAAGTGTGTTGAAAAATGTCGTATGACACTCGTGTGCATTGATTTATTACACTCTCGGCTCCCTTGTCGCGTTCGCCTACGGCTCAAGCGCGTAATACCGCCTGGAGTGTTAATAATCAAATTTGCACACATGTATCATAATGTACTATTAAAGACACGTCGTTAGAGTTGAAATTCAAATGCTACGATATCCTTCGACCATAGTACGTCCTTTCGCTGGGCCATGATTAAAATATCATTGACTGCATTTGACAGTATAAAAATACCGAGCTATGCCGACCTATACAGATGAAATGATAATGGTTGTAAATAAATATTTGTATATCATTTCAATTCAATTTACTTCACGTAAACATTGGTAAAAACAATAAAAAGCGGGTAAACTGCTGTAAATGGTGACTACATTTTTGTTGTGTAGACTCAACTCCGTGCAGTTTCATGGCTCCAAGGCAACGAGAGAGTTGCCGATTACTTCCTCGAGAACTCCGATATTCTGAACTACAATCAGAATGACATTTTGATATCAAGAGGTCTGTAAATCATTTTTTTATTAACTCTAGCTTTTGAGGTACTATTTCGATATATCTATCTAACATGACAACACTTAGAAGAATGTTGCGCCGGTAGTTTTAAGAGAGTTAGAACGTAGCGTTTATTCGCTCAAAGAGCAGCTCGACGGGGGAAGTACATCCACCTTACAGAATACCGCAGCCAAATAACTTTATGTTGTGTAAGGTTGTGTTCCTGCGCGTGAGTAAAGTCACCAGAGCTCACTGGGGAGGGGGAAAAGGTCGGTAAGGCGTGCTTCGTGTGTTGCAAGCGTCCATATGGCTACGGTAACCGTTTACCATCAGTCGAGCTGCATGCTTGTTTACCGACTAAGTCGTATAAAAAAAATTGCTTCATTTTCCCCCTCATTTATTAAATGAGGCCTGTGCTCAGCAGTGGGATATTATGGGCTGATGATGATGTTATTTTTAAGTTTGCAATCAAGATCATATAAGGACTAATTTCTGTCAGTGTCAACATATATTATAATTTCCAGTCACAGTAAATTACTTTCACATATAGTCCTCAGTTAGTCACCGTCCATAAAAGTCATCATACAATGGTGGTTGTTGTACTAAAACTCTTCACGGACTTTTTGAGACAACTTGAAAAGTCACGATACACATAATTCATTTCACTTCACTTCACTGGTGCACATGGATTGATCTTTATTGGATAAAATACCATAGATAATATGCAATAAAACTCAAAATAAACTAGTTTATTAAAAAAAAAAAAACGCAACGTCACTCTGCAAGTTCCCGCCAAAAAGTATGATGATGTTATTTATAAGTGCAAAATCTTATTAGTTGTCGATGTCCTCAGGTGACGAACCAAAAGGCATGTATATCCTAGTGTCAGGTCTTCTAGAGGCGACATACGTTCCACCCGATGGTGATTTGGAGGAGGCCATACCTAACTATGAGTTCCTGAGCGACCTCAAGTTTGGAGAACCCAGTCAGGACTATATTGTGTCTGGGAATGCTGTTGGGGTACTCGGTGTAAGTTGAACAAAAGAACCAAAAAATCTCTTTGTTTAGTTGATTTTTTTAAATGGGTCGAACAACTTTTCTTGTACCTCGTTGCCATGGCTACGTCCCTTGGACAACTCTTTAACAACCATGATTTTCTATACGTTTTCTATGGTATTCACCAAACTTGCATTTTTGTCGTAGTTATAAGCCCATCATTTTAAAATCTATCTCCTAGGTACAGTTGTAGTATATATAACTACCGCGGTTTCACCCGCGTTCCCGGGATAATAAGTAGCCTATGTCCTTCTCCATACCATAAATAAAAATAAAATAAATAGGCTATCTGCATACCAAATTTCATTATGATCTGTTCAGTAGTTGAGGCGTGAAGGCGTAACAACAAAAAAACTCAGTTTCGCATTTATAATATATTCATTAGGATAACAGATTTTTAAGAAATTTGGTAACTTTTGTCTCTTGGACAACGGGGCAGAAGTTCATTGACCCAAATTTACTTGGTTAGTAAAATATAGCACGTAAAATGATCAGCCCCGTAACAGGCATACAAACCGACTGGTACCGGGGCACGCAATTGTGGTCAGTGCGATTAGAATGTAAATATTATGGAATTAATCTAAGTTTGTTTTGAAAAGACTAATTGCTGTGAAAAGACTAATTGCTGAGTTTATTGCCGGCTCTTCTCAGCAAATGCAACCTTCTGTACCGTTATTAGAGTCAGACTTTTAATAAGTGCCTGCGAAGGTATATTTGAATTTGAATTTGATAGACGGTATAGGCTTATAGGTTCCGTGGGGCACGCAGGCGCGCTTAGCTATAAGTGGACTTAAATAACCCTTTCGCACCTGAATAATACGATAGTGAGTAAATTTTTTTCTAATATTCTACAACGTAGTCTACACACCTGGATGTCACGAACGTGCTAAGCACTTTCTAGAAGTTGTGTAAATGGTATAGTTTTTAAATATGTTTTCCCATGATACTTACCGTACATAATAAGATTTTATAGAAAAGAAAAAGATTTGGACGGAAAAAAATATCAGGTGCGAAAGGGATAACGTAAAATATGTGTACTTGCGCAGTTGAAGCGTTGGTAGTGTAGCTTGATTAGCCGTTCTTAATCGAGCGGCAAAGTTAAGCAATTACTGTGTGAACGGTATCCGGATGGGTTACCGCCTAGTGGTATTTCAATTCGAGGGTTGTTCTTGCTTCGGAAGACATGTAAAGCCGTTGGTTCCGGGTATCACTTAATTGTGATAGTCGTTAAGCTAGTTGGAGACTTAGCGGCTTGAAAACTCCAACAGTAGGTTGACCACTAGCTTATCTCCACTGATCCGCAGTGGGCACGCGAGGTGGAGTATTGCCCATTCCCGCCCATCACATTTCTGTGCAGGAGGCATGTGCTCAGCAGTGGAACATTATGTGCTGATTGCTGGACACGCAAACATTCGCATACTCTTTGTATCTATACTAAAGAAAGAAGAAAGAAAAAACATTTATTTTGAGGAAACACAACACAATTACATACACTGTTACATATGACATACACAAAAAACAGTAAGAACACACACACACACACCCACACCCCCCCACACACATACGCTACACACCTGAGAACTCACGCGACGGCAAGTGTTTAATAAAATGTTTATGTAATTTTCTGTTTTTTGATATAATTACTTTGTTATTTTTAATTTTCTATTGTATATATATCGCGTTCCTACTCTTTTAAAATATGTTTTTGGCTTATATAATGAGATTCGTTTTGGCTATGCTGTGAATCTATGAAATAAATAAATGAAATAAATAATTATGTGTGCTGTTTCAGGTGTTAACAAATCGTCCATATAGCTACACAGTGCGGTGCGAGTCGGCAGTGCAGGCTTACTACATCACGATGCCGATCATCAAGGAAGCTTTCAATCTAGCACCACATCCTATCATGGGGTAACATGCACATTGTTATTAATCGACTTCAAAAAAAAGGTGATTATCAATTCGACACGTATGTATGTAATATTATTGGAACTGCAATATATTCACATATGATAATCTATTAGGGCTTCCAAATATACAAAATTTCATAGGTGTATATGTATGTTTGTCCACGCATATCTCCCAAGATATTAATCGGATTTAAACCATTAATATTTTTGGTTTACATTTACTTCAGCTTAGGGAGCAGTGCAAGTTTCATCGAAATCGGTTCAGTAGTTTTCAAGATATGGACAAATATGTTTGACGGCCTGGCTTATTGATACGAGCTACGGGTGTGGTGTCAAAGGAAAAACATCTCAAAACCATGGTCAAATTCTATTGTATTTAAGAAAAACTAAAAATGACGAAATAAAAAAGTAATAAAAAAAACGACTTCAAAATACATTAAAAAGTATGAAATAACTCTAATCTGACACTGATTTGAAGTCGGTGAAATATTTTCAATGGAATACGTCGTGCTCTTTCGCTGACTTCAAATCAGTGTCAGATTAGACTAGTTTGAAAAATCGTTTTTATAGGCGTATGTTTGACCACAATCTCACAATGGCCCTGATTCTGTTGTTCACAACTAAACTAATTTTAATGTTACTATGTCTCTTTCTAACAAAGAACATAAGAAAAGGATGCAAGAAATTTAGTCCTGTCAAATTAGTCCAATGCTTGTTTTCAATATAAATTTAGTCGCCATCTATCGCGGTTACGCCTAAATACACGCAAAATAAGACGGCAAAGATTAATTTGACCACTTAAAATATGTTCTATCCTCTTTCAATAATGTTCGTAAGAAAGAGATGAGATGTGACTAAAATTAGTTTAGTGCGATTTACAACAGAATCGGCACCAATGTAAGGTAAGCATCGAACAAATAACCCAAAGAAGCGCAATGATGTTCATTTTGGTTGAAATTGAAGTTTGTGACAAGTGACTCGCGACGTCGCTAAAATTCTTATCGAGATTAAATCAATTGAATTTGGAACCTGCATCAATGATATTAGGTTTATTTTAGAAGAACACGATCTATTCTTGGGACTTGATCTGATTTTTTGTTCTCTTTCTACATAAATACAGGTCTAAATGGATCACCTTCTGAAGTTTATACCTTCATAATTTTGTGAGCTGTTGGTCTTCCAAAAAAAGCCTCTGGGATAAACGGAGGAACGGATCTTAATAGGGGTTCTTTTTTTCCTTTTAAGGCAGAACCCTAAAAAATCATGATAATGTCTCTTTAGTATAGAAGCGGCGATGTGGCGTGAGATAGGCATCAAGTTGTCGATGATGGTGATGCCGACAGTGCCCGCTTACCACGGCTGGTCTGCAGACAGGCTCAGCATGAGGCTCGACAACGCCTTTGTGCCTTGTCTTAAGGCTTTTAAGGTATTCTAGTTTGTTTAGTAAGATTTAACGGGCCTGTTGGCGTGGTTGGTTAATCCATCTATCACGCCGCAGATCGTGGGTTCGATTCCCACCCAGGACATGCATGAATATCTACATGTCCTGAGTCTGGGTGTATTTATGTATTTTAAATACTAGCTGTCTGTTTCACCCCGGGATAAAAAGTAGCCTATAATACTCGGGGATAATGTAGCTACCTATTAGTGAAAGAATATTTCGAATCCGACTGGTATTTCCAGAGATTTGCTAGCCCCCAAACAAAAAAACTTCCGCTTTATTATATTATAGATAACGAAACAGACGTGGTATTTTACTGCTGGCCGCATAAATAAGCTCAGAGTCACTCTGCGAGCTATGGAATGAGCTATGCTCGGAATTTCTCTACATGACAGGGTCCGCAATGAGGACATTCGTAGGAGAACGAAAACGACGGACATAGCTCGTAGAGTTAGTAAGCTGAAGTGGCAATGGGCAGGCCACATCGCTCGAAGAGCCGATAATCAATGGGGAAGAAAAGTTCTCGAGTGGCGACCACGTACTGGAAAGTTCCGAGCGGGACGACCTCCCACCAGGTGGACCGACGACCTGTGGCTCGATTCTCGTAACAAAACTTCAACGGTATCGTAGCGACTTCAACATTTAAACTGTGTTTTTTACTATTATAATGTCAAATGAGCGATTGAAAAACGATCCTATAGACTAATTATTGAGGCGTATAGAGTATTGAATATTTTTTATACAGAATATTTCACGAAACACAATTTAAATAGTTCATGTCGCTACGACATCGTTGAAGTTTTGTTACGAGAATCGAGCCAATGTAGGGTCGCTATCGGAGTCCCGATAACGAGAGCATTTGACAATGACCCTGCTGGTCAGAGTCGCTGGGCGCCGCTGGACGCAAGCAGCCCAGAGCCGAAGTGGAAATCAATGGGGGATGCCTATGTTCAGCAGTGAACATCCTTAGGCTGATATGATGATGAGATAACATTGAGAAGCCGGTCGTGGTATAGCTTGATTTGCCGTTCTTAATCGATCGGAAAAGTAAAATGCAATCGGCAAACCGTTGGTCCCGGTTATCACTTAATTGTGATAGTCGTTACGCTAGTTGGGAGACCTAGGCGGCTTGAAAACTCCAACAGTAAGTTGACACTAGCCTACCTCCACTGATCCGCAGTGGGCACGCGTGGTGGAGTATCTGCCCATTCCCGCCCACACACATTTGTGAAAGGAAGCCTGCTGCAGTGGGAAATTATGGGCTGATGATGATGTTTTTGTATTTAGATGTTCGTAGTGAATGAACTAATGGAAGATATAGTGTTACTCGACGGTATATGCCAGGATCATGCTACGAGAGAAGTCTTCCAGCCCCCTTGTTATATACCAAGGTACGTATTATGATATACTAGCTTCGCCTCGTGGTTTCGGCCATTTTATATATCTATTGTCTAGCAGCCGGTTATCATTAACGCGAAGCTTCTCTTAACGCATGTTTGGGACCAAATGAAAAAGTATGTAACGCACGCAGTGATGCAACGAACCTCAGTACAGTTAAAAAAACTAAAAAATACGTTTTAGTACAGTAGTACCCAACTGATATATGGCGCGTCGTTAATCTTCGTTCGCACAAAAAAGAAAGTATGGCCCCGAAGATTAACGAAAGAATGCTTAAAACTTACAATCTACCTTAGATCACTACTATAAGGTTCATAATACACTGCAGCTGTTAGTTCCGTCTCACTCGCAAGTCACGCCCCTCCGCACGGCGCGCGCTATCATGGCGACAGCTGCCGACCAATAGCGTTTCCCGCGCTTTGAAAATGTATGTTCTGCGCAGGTACATCGGTAAGCCATACCAGTTGGGTACTACTGTATACCTGCCTGTACTAAAAAGAATTAACGATGTTACCAAATTATTGTATTATCATGCGTCGGTCGGTCCATGATAAGTGTGCAAAGTTTCTGTTTAATCTGATGTTTTGAAGTCGATGAAAATTACATTTGAAGATTGTTTTTCCGATAAAAATGTCATATTATAGGACTGCCCACCGTCTAATATTTCCCAAGTCGTCTCAACTGATGGTGTCCAACAGTTGTCCGGAGACGAAGCTCCTAATAGTACCGGCTAAGGACACCGACGAACTTGACATTATGGAGGACGAACTTGATGATATGCAGTGCGAACTGGTGAGTATGAAAAATTCGATTTGGCCGAAGAAGGTGGTAAGCAAAAAAGCCTAGAAGCAACTGGCTCTAAAGTGCAGCTGTCGCAACAAACCGATAGGTGCTTGGCGACAGATATTCAACTTTAGGGTGGTAGCCAGCCAGGTGGGTACTACAAAGTACCCCCATGGTTTCCTCACGATGATTTTCCTTCACCGAAAGCTCAAACTCAGTGTAGGATTCGTAACCGGGACCTTTGTCTCGGTATCCGACGTCACTACCACTGAGCTATCATCGCCCTAAAAGTCAAATAAAATGTCATACTTTTTTTTATATATGTTGGCGTCACACGGCTTGTGTATTTTGCCATTTTCCAGTTATTATAAGTTCTAGTCACAATAAATCACTTTCACATAGTCCTCAGTCAGTCACCGTCCATAAGTCATGTTTTAGTACAATGGTGGTTGTACTAAAACTTTTCACGGACTTCTTGAGACAACTTGAAAAGTCACGATACACATGATTCATTTCATTTCACTTCACTGGTGCACATGGATTGATCTTTATTGGATAAAATACCATCGATAATATGCAATAAAACTCAAAACACACGAATTTATGAAAATAAAAATGAAAACGCAACGTCACTCTGCAAGTACCCGCCAATAAATTCAAAATTCGATACTTGATTTTGATCTCGTTACACTACACAATAGATATCAAACGTATCATCCCGCTGTCTATACCACAAAGTGGCGCGCAAATTGTCGACGGAGTCGCGCAGCGTGTCGGGGCGGCGCGGCCGCTCCAAGCGACGGCGCGCCGCCGCCGCCCGCCGCGTCAACTACCGCGACTCTGTGTGGGGCAAGCAGATCTGTGAGTACAACATACATACAATACGTGTCATAAATAAATATCCTCGATCTCACCAAGGGTAAGGGGGGGGGGTCTTCGAAAAATCTCCAAAATCGCCTCGCGTTATTTATCGACGCCCCCTTACATCAAGATGATACTTTAGTGACATGGCTGCCCCCCCTTGCTACGCCGATGACAACATCATAGCTGACAATATTTTTTATAATTCGCAGCAACCGCATTGATAGGCGGCACAAGTGAAAAGGAGCTCAATTCAAAGTACTATAAACCGAGTGTCGTTGATATGGTAAGAGTTAGTGTTAATTATAATCCGATCGAGTTATACATACATCGTCCCGCCCTTTAGTGAACATTATTCCTTCTTTACAGCCTGAAAAATTGGAGTCTTCGAAACCCAAAGGTATGTTTTATTTTTATGTCACATTACCGTTTTTAGGGTTCCGTAACCGAAGGATGCCACGGGACCCTATTACTAAGACTCCGCTGTACGTCCGTCTGTCTTTCAGTGAGCTGTATCTCATGAACGGTAATAGTTGGACAGCTGAAATTTTCAGACAATGTATTTCTATTGCCGCTATAACAACAAATAATAAAAATGAAATAAAATTAAAAATTAAAGGGGGCGCCCATACAAAAAACGTCCTTTTGTTTTTTTGTTTTCATAGTAATGTTGAGTTAGTTAATAGTGTACGGAACCCTCCGTGTGCGAGTCCGACTCGCACTTGGCCGGTTTTTATATGTATATATATTTATAGCTAACAAAAAGTAAGAGATCTTCCAAACGATAATGCTATAAATTATTTACTTAAATTAAAGCTAAAGAATACGGTACACTTGAATTGTTAGCACTTTTTTTTGGAAATTATTGTGGTAATTGTGTATACAATATTAGTACATTGTGATACATGTGTGCAAAGTTGGGTCATTACAGGCGAGGTGGTATTAAGCCTCATCTGTAATAACCAACTTTGCACACATGTATCACAATGTACAGTCGAGGACAAAAATAAGTATACACCACCAAGCCTCATAAAAAGTAGCCATTCACATTATCATAGATATGGGAACACACAAAAGTTCAAAAATATGTATACACTGTTGGACAATTATGTATGTAAACAACAAGTTTAATAATATATATCCATGTATCAAATCATTAATTTGTGAACAATCAAAATATCATAAATATGTATTCATCATTATAGTCAAAAATATGTAAACTCATTTAAGTCAAGGCATTCATGGAATTACATTGAAAAACGATAGGTACTTGAAAAAAGGTTTTTTAAAAAATCAATAATTTTGTGTTCGGACATGTTGGTAGTTTCGCGCTCGCGGTGTTGTCAGCTCGTGCGCAAGCTGGCTGGCAACGTCGCCTACCGCATGATGTGATCAAGTCGTTGAGAAAGGTAAAGTTATTATTGTTCATTTTCAACTTTTCAACTATTTCTACAATTCGTCGTGAAATATTTATTCATGATTATTAATACAAATATTTTGAATTAGTAGATACGTAGCCGTAGCCGTGTTTGGGGTTATTGGAATTGTCGTGAGATGAACTTTGACCATATATGGTTCTCAGGGTCTGATCATGGAGTAGGAGGGTGGACACTGGAACTCCATAACGGAGCAACGTATCCCAGCCGTGTTATGGGTTGTTGGAATTGTCGTGAGATGAACTTTGACCATATATGGTTTTCAGGGTCTGATGATGGAGTAGGAGGGTGGGCACTAGAATTCTATAGCGGAACAACGTATCCTAGCCGTGTTTAGGGTTGTTGGAGTTTTCATGAGATGAACTTTGACCATATTTGGTTTTCAGGGTCTGATGATGGAGTAGGAGGGTGGGCACTAGAATTCTATAGCGGAACAACGTATCCTAGCCGTGTTTAGGGTTGTTGGAGTTTTCATGAGATGAACTTTGACCATATATGGTTTTCAGAGTCTGATGATGGAGTAGGAGGGTGGGCACTCAAACACCATAACGGAGTGACGTATTCCTGCCGTGTTTGGGTTGTTGGAATAGTCGTGAGATGAACTTTGACCATATATGAAAGTAAATTAAAAAAAAACGAAATATATTCATTATCGATTTATTATAATTTTTTTTTTTACTGTTGATAGGCCTAGAAGGAACTGGCTCTCAAGTGAAGCTGTCGGAACACACCGACAGTTACTTGGTGGTAGCCAGCCAGATTGGTATGACAAATTACCCTACCACCGTGCTATGGTTTCCTCACGATGTTTTCCTGCACCGAAAGCTCAAGCTCATTGTAGGATTCGAACCCGGGACCTTCGTCTCGGTATCCGACGTCATTACCATTGAGCTATCATCGCCTTAAATATCATAAAAGTTTCTTATAAATTGGGATAAATTATGGGGTGAGCAGTTATTATTATTACTTACAATATTAAAATTAAAATGTTTTGTGTCACTCGATCATATCTTTAACAAGAAACAAAAATTGCGCCATTTTGAACTATTCAGATATTGGTCCGAGTACTCTCAAAATGGATATTTGAGAGACCCTTGGGCCACTTAACATGAATCTTTGCTCAAAATTCAAAAAAGTGGCCGCCATTTTGAATTATTTAGTTACTGATCCGATTGCTCTCAAAATGGATATTTGAGACCCTTGGGCCACTTAACATGAATCTTTGCTCAAAATTCAAAAAAGTGGCCGCCATTTTGAATTATTTAGTTACTGATCCGATTGCTCTCAAAATGGATATTTGAAAGACCCTTGGGCCACATAACATGAATCTTTGCTCAAAATTCAAAAAAGTGGCCGCCATTTTGAATTATTTAGTTACTGTTCCGATTGCTCTCAAAATGGATATTTGAGAGACCCTTGGGCCACATAACATGAATCTTTGCTCAAAATTAAAAAAAGTGGCCGCCATTTTGAATTATTTAGTTACTGATCCGATTGCTCTCAAAATGGATATTTGAGAGACCCTTGGGCCACATAACATGAATCTTTGCTCAAAATTCAAAAAAGTGGCCGCCATTTTGAATTATTTAGTTACTGGTCCAATTGCTCTCAAAATGGATATTTGAGAGACCCTTGGGCCACTTAACATGAATCTTTGCTCAAAATTCAAAAAAGTGGCCGCCATTTTGAATTATTTAGTTACTGATCCGATTGCTCTCAAAATGGATATTTGAGAGACCCTTGGGCCACATAACATGAATCTTTGCTCAAAATTCAAAAAAGTGGCCGCCATTTTGAATTATTTAGCTACTGGTCCGATTGCTCTCAAAATGGGCATTTGAGAGACCCTTGGGCCACATAACACGAATCGTTTCTCAAAATTCAAAAAAGGAGCCGCCATTTTGAATTATTTTGTTATTGGTCCGATTGCTCTCAAAATGGACATTTGAGAGACCCTTGGGCCACTTAACATGAATCTTTGCTCAAAATTCAAAAAAGTGGCCGCCATTTTGAATTATTTAGTTACTGGTCCGATTGCTCTCAAAATCGATATCCGTGGTCCGCGTAGTGACTAAATTCTAATGTTTTCATGCTATTTGGTCCAAGGGTCTCTCAAATATCCATTTTGAGAGTAATCAGACCAGTAACTAAATAATTCAAAATGGTGGACACTATTTTAAATTTTGAGCAAATATTCATGTTATGTAGCCCAAGGGTCTCTCTAATATCCATTTTGAGGACAATCGGGCCAGTAACTAAATAATTCAAAATGGCGGACACAATTTGAAATTTTGAGCAAGGATTCATTTTATGTGGCCTTAGGGTCTCCCAAATATCCATTTTGAGAGCAATCGGACCAATAACTAAATAATTCAAAATGGCGGACACTATATAAAATTTTGAGCAAAGATTCATGTTATGTGGCCCAAGGTCTCTCAAATATGCATTTTGAGAGCAATCGGACCAATAACTAAATAGTTCAAAATGGCGGACACTATTTTAAATTTTGAGCAAAGATTCATGTTATGTGGCCCAAGGGTCTCTCAAATATCCATTTTGAGAGCAATCGGACCAGTAACTAAATAATTCAAAATGGCGGCCACTTTTTTGAATTTTGAGCAAAGATTCATGTTATGTGGCCCAAGGGTCTCCCAAATATCCATTTTGAGAGCAATCGGACCAGTAACTAAATAATTCAAAATGGCGGACACAATTTTAAATTTTAAGCAAAGATTCATTTTATGTGGCCCAAGGCTCTCACAGATATCCATTTTGAGAGCAATCGGACCAGTAACTAAATAATTCAAAATGGCTGGCACTTTTTACCCGTCTGATGGTTCAAGAGAAAAAAAATAAACAAAGTTGAACTTTTCGTAAGTACCAAGTATTAATTTATAAATAATGTAGTATTTTCAATGCACGGATTATTTTTCTAATATATTTTTTGATTAGGTACTAATAGCCTTTACATTCATCCCTAAAAATATACGCCAAGACTTTAGAAGGACCTATGGATAACCCACAGTAACAATTTTTATGCGATTGAGATTTTTTTTGTGGGTTATACTTTCGAAGTTATTTTGACCCATATAATATTAATCCTTATCTAATTTAATAAGTTAGTCAAGACGGACATTAAATGGATTATATTTTAAAAGATATCACAGATTTAAAATTAGCAAGAAACAGTATTCACGATACCGTAAAGGGGCGGGCCGAGACGGGCGCGGACGCGCAAATCGCTCGACACCACACGACATTGCACCCGTGCAAAGACGGGGCGGGTCGCTAGTTCAAAGAAACAATTAAAACGCAAATGACGTCATGCCCTGTTCGAAAGAAATCACAAGACGTAAATATTTAATAATGTGTGCAGCGACATACATATATGTAGGTACTACATAATATATCAATGAATGTTTGTGTGATCTTCAGTGTCATCATTGTGCAGATGGTTGTATACATATTTTTGGCTCATTGAGTGGTAACAATGTTATGCATCTTTCAGGGAATACATATTTTTGCCTTATCTAATGTGTACAAATTAATGATCGTGTCGGGTACATATTTATGGTTTCTATATTGTTTACATATTTGTTAGCATTTGGATGAGTACAAATTAGTGGAGCTTTTTATGATTACTTCTTTATTATGATGATACGTGTATACATATCTTTGTCTTCGACTGTACTATTATTGTTATAAGTAATTTCCTGTAATATTTATAACAGGTTCAGACAATCTTTTGGCATTTGAAATGAGGCATTCGGATTCCCTCAACAGAGTGACGGCGGGGTCGCCTGGGACGTCTGCGAACAACCCACGCTTGGAGTCAGAAGAAGAAGTACGTACAGTAACCGGCAACCTTCTTGGCACAAACGTAAACTGATTATCCATGTCCATATGATTACGGTAACCACTTGCCATCAGGCGGGCCGTATACCGTTAAAAACAATGTATCTGTATGACTTGTTTCCATGGAGTATTTTAATAAACGTAGGCATATCTTCTTTGTGGCTTCAGCCGAAAATCAGCGCTGTAGTAATCTGCAGCACATGCTGAGCTGGGGCCATTTGGACCCACGATATCACACGCAAATTATTGCATTATTATTCTTTTAGTTTGTTGTGTGTTGTGTTTTTTCTTATATTTTGTATGTTACTAAGTTGTTTCTTTTTTATTCTTATTGTTGTGTGAATCTGTGTATTTTTATCTTAAATAAAATCTTACTTTTACTTGATTCGTGCAATTACAGATATATAACACAATGTTATCAGCGAGGCTCAAGAAGACATCAGCAGATAGAAGGCAGAGCAAACCAAAGGATTAGAAGAATGTTGGTCAATAGCATCTTTGACTACATAAGATAGTTATGTATTCTTTTCAAACGAAAATAACCCCAGTAAAAGGGTAATTAAAAACCCCAGAATAACGATTTGTTGGGTCCCATACCAAAGATGTTAGTTATTCTTATAGCCAAAGTCCCATCATCAACATGTGATTACAATGCCTACATTTTCTGTGGCTGCCACACAACGCAACTGTGATCAGCATAGATTCACTTGTGGCTGATATTACAGTTCTGGTAACGAGTAAAAAAGAAACACAAGACTTTGTTACAAGCCTTGTACGCATAACATATCTATTTAGTAGATTGTTTAATGTAAATGAGTTTATCGGATGTCTTTAGAGATCTGCACAGTTTAATCCATCTAAAAATTTTATTCAGGGAGCCAATTCTCACCTACTCTAAATTTATCGCACGATCGAAAAAGTAACGAATTCGAACATTTATCGAGGATAAATCACGTTACGCTATTCTGGCAATTTCGAGGATGGCATATTTAGAAGGAAAACCAGTCAACTCGAGCTTTGATTGTTCGGGACCGTTCGAATTGACTCCGCCCCTCTAAACTTTGTAATCGAATAGGGCTCTAACCGTAAGTTCAATTCGAAGAACATGAGAATTGGGTCCCAGGTTACGGTGACATTTTGGAAAAGGTTAATTATTTTGTAGTGCCTTCTATTGTTTTATTTGCTTTCTGATTAATGTGTATTTTACATAATAAGTTTATTCGATATTAAATAAACATAATGATTAACTATATTTTATTCATTTACAGTGCTATTAAGAGAATTCCTGTAGGTTCGGGCTTAAAGGTAAATAAATACAGATTCTTTTGAATATTTTTATTTAAAATAAAGAAAAGTAAATAAAACATTAAAAACTCGGTTTCTGACGGGTTTACCGTTATTACCGCTTGAGAAACATGCAGTTCTTATATAAAACTATCATTTAAACCTGTACTTTTCCTTCATGATAAGTTTTAGGAATGTTATAAAATGCAATAAAACAATCTCTTGGAACTTAGAATCTTAGCACCAAATAAATATTTATAAATCTTTTTCATAGATTCAATCCACTATAAAAACAATTTTGCCTAGGGTAAACAACCAATAATATATTTTTAAAACCAACAAGTCAAAAAATCCCTAAGCAATGAAAATTTTATAAATATAACTGCAAAAACATTAACAAAGTATTATATCAGTTATCTGGTTTCCATAGTACAAGCTCTGCTTAGTTTGGGATCAGATGACCGTGTGTGAGGAATGTCCCCGGATATTTATTTATTTATTTATTTATTTAAAGTTCGAGCAAAACTAGATTAAAACGGATATGTGGATAAAAATCTTATTTTGATGTTTTTATTTTTTTTTTCTTGATAAAAATCAAACACTGGATTGTGCCTATGCTATTATAAAATCTTAAAAGTAAATGAAAATGTGAATAATATATTTTAAGTAAAACTTTTGCCTAAAACTGATTAGGTTGTTATAGCAAGACAGTCAAGTTTTTCCACACAACTTCAAAACTTATAAATTCCAGACTTATTTATAATACAATATCTCTTAATATACCAATCTAATCACTAGGCTATTTTAATAACATACCAACAAGTATTTACATTATTTCCTCCATTTCCTAATCTATACAGAAGAGGAAGGCTTGGTAGTGCATAAACATTGTTATGTTGTTAAAATACATATTTATTCAGGCAAATTATTTACAATAGGTGTTTTAATATTGGGTTTAGCACCAAGCTATTTGCTATAGAGGATATTTTGCGAAAAGAAAATGAAATAAGGCGCTACTTATGGTTGGCCCTTTATCCTCTAGTAGGCAACTTGAGGGGGCCTTTTTTGAGTAAGAAATTGTCAAAAGAGAGAGTGAGGCAAATATAGGAATAATATAGTTGTCACACTCTATAATCTGATAGGCTATTGAAACTCATTAATATCTATTCATATAGCAATGTTTACACAGATGTAAAGTTGTTGCTTCAAACATCGCTTGCTCAAATATATCAGTCATTGACTCCTAAATGCTTCAAATTCTGTGATAACATGAACTGTCGATAACAGCTTTATAATTTCACTATCATATACATAGATGCAATTTAAAATAAAGATTTGCCTAACATTGAATTGTAAAAAAACAGGTTAGGTTTAGTAATTTTGTCTTGAAAGAACTAAGTTAAGACAAAAAAAGATCTTTGTGCATTTTTAAATATTCTAATTATGAGTTATTAATACCTTTAATAGCAGTTCTTGGAATTCTAGTTTTTAGGGTTTCCATACCCAAACGGGACCCTATTACTAAGCCTCTGAGGTCTTTATGTCTGTCAGTGGGCTGTATCCCATGAACCGTAATAGGAAGACATTTGAAATTTTCACAGAATGTGTATTTCTATTGCCGCTATAACAACAAATAATAAAAATGATTATCCATTCATGAGCCAACAGGTTATTGTGCTTATGTGCACTAAAATTTAAATTTCTCCCAATTTTAAGGTACTTTTATAAGCTCATTTGATAATATTAATTGCTTAAGTCCTTATTAATTAATCTCTACAGTTTAGTGCTTTGTTATAACATTCTATCAATATTAAAACACCTATTGGTAGTCAATGATATGCCAAGTCACCATTTTGAACATTCATCCTACTGCTTCCTGGGCTGTTGAATGTTAACATTAGGCTTAATGTTAATATGAGATGGAGGCTTTGGACTATGAGCCACCTGTGCCGCTTCCGGAGTGAAGTCAGCATTACCTCTGTTTGGCGCACCGGTTATGGAGACAGGGTTGGTTGGGATGGGAGATGGGCCTCCCAACCCGGTGAGGTCCTCATTAGCTGGCTCCTTAGTGTCTTTAGGGTGAGGTGTCTTGTGCTGGGTGATTCTCATACCACCAGCTTTGACTGTAATTAATATAAGGTAAGGTGTTGAGGATTACATTTTTTTGGGCTTGTATTCTCATTGCAACATATGTTTTCAACGTTTATAGTTGTACAATCTTATCATATAGACTGATACTATTATATTTAGGATTATGTTCAAGATAGAAAATAATACAAGGTTATAATGGTAAATGTAGTTCCATTTATGTCAGATAATTATAATGATCAATATCAATCTTTCAAGGTGTGTTCCAGTCAGTGCACTCGAGAGCCATTTCCTTTTTAGGCTTGGTTAACAAGGTCTTCCAGTAAAATCATCACTATCACAATAATAGTGCTGTTTTCATCAGTTAAAATATAAATAAGATATATATCAACCCACTGTCTATTTTTAGACACATAAGTTACATAAGTCTGTTGGATACATATGGCATCATTACTTAGTATTACTAGCTTTGTCTAAGACAACGATGAAGGAAAAAAAAATACTATTGACCTTGAGTGACTGTTTGACAACATTCAATAATTTGTATCAAGCAATAACTAGTGACGTCATTGCTGGTATACAACCTGTACTTTAAGACCGACTTAGCAACTTATTTGATTCTTACAAGAATTTCTCTACTATTACTATATATTAAACTGTATGAGATCCGTCCAGGAAGGTATAAAAGTTACTCCTTAACGAAGATTTTCAGCACCCATTATGTGAATAGCTTTGTTGATAGCATTAGAAAACAAACTCTTGAATAATTATTACATGTAAACAAAGGAAATAGTTACCCGCTGGAGGATGGCCGGCTTTGAGCTGAGCTTGGGTGGTGTCTTCAGCGGACGACATTATTGCAATATAGTTTCAGTTATTTGCTTGATTGTGTATAAAATAAGCCGAAAGTGACAACGTCACTGATATAAATTGCGTTTGATCAACAACGTGTACAAAAATTGGAGTATGTGACACGAACGCAGCGAGCGAACAGCTAAATGTCAAAATTTTAGTGATGTGCTGGCTGTATGTACTAACTAGTGTGTGTAGTGAGTCGAGTCTTGTTAGGTTTGGGGTATACTTTATTTCGTACGCCATATTACGTACCCAAACGGTACGTACCTAATAGAAAAAAAAGCTGTGCGCAGAGTTATCGCAAACTAAAGCGATTTCTCCAACATTTAGAAGTCAGGTACTGAAGAAGATTGCAGGTGTTTCATATAAGACGAAATACAAAGAGTTATGAGGTATAAGGCGCCGATCTCACTAAGAGAGTTCTGCGTTCCACATTCACTATTGCGCACTCAGAAAGTAGTCTAGAGTTCTGCAATATTCGCTACCGACCACATGTCATACACTATTTTTCCTTTTAAAAGCGCCGCATAGATTACAGTGAACGCGTAATGCAGAACTCAGAATTCTAGAACCTTCTAGAATTCTAAGATTGGCGCCTAACGTTATTCATATTCCAATACATATATTTGTTTATGATATTGTACCTATTAAACTAAATTCAACGACAGAAAAACGCTAGAAATTCTTCAATTTTTGAGCTTTATCTGACATACATATAAAAATATATTTTTAAAACAGACAAATCGGTAATAAAAACTTAATGAGTGACGTTATGACACAGGAAGTGATTAGACGGAACAACTTTGTACATTTGTTAATAATGTAATCGAGTGCTGTACAATTTAACTCGACTAGTTTCGACATTTACAGCTTAACAAAATGTTTGGAAACGGTTTTTTTTTGTATGCTGACAGCAGTGTATTAGCTTGCATAAACAAGTTTTGATACTTGCGCTATGGTTGGTAATTTTTTACCTTATTTAAGCATCCATGAAGCATCCCATTTAATTAAACTATAAATATGCTAGCTAGTTCATGCTAATGTTTACCTAAAATAGTTTTATTTAAATTAATAGTGTTACTTAATTTAATTTCGGCAAGTTAAATCTACCTATTTACCAAATTTCAGCTGTATTAGATAGATGGTTCTTTAGGTATATATGAAATGTAATATTTATTCATTCAAATACGGCTTCACAGGCAGACTTATGAATAATCAGACTAATGCATAAACTAATATATAATACTGGACTAATGCACGGGCAGCAATTACGCGTTTCATAAACAAACATAAATAGATTTGTGATGGTTTAAAACGGACATACCAACCTTTAGTATTTTTTATATATTAGTAGAATAGGATATCACATAAGATTTATAAATATTTGTTTATATTGAAAGAAATTAATATAAAAGTATCAAAATTACAGAAGCGCTCTCATTCGAGTGGCCATAACCAACGATAATGGCGCCTTCATTCTTTTCTATAGTTGTGCTACGTAGTATATTATTTACTCTATGATTGTGCTAAGCTGTAACACAGGGTACCTATTCAATGCTGTAACCTCAGAGTATATAAATACTATGTAACGTTCTCATTTGTTGCTTACCAGATAGGAAAAGTGGTATAAAAAAAAAAAGAAGGAAAAGCCCAATTTTACAATAATTCATAATGTTAAATTAAATTTATAACTTTAATTTAATTATTTATTTGTAATAAATCAATGTCATTGCCGAATCTAATAATGATAATCAAACTTGCGATGTTACCGTTAAACGCCATCTAGTGTCGAGTAGACGTATATACAGGTGACCCAACCACGGAACAAAAAAATTTTGTTCCGTGTGACCCGTAAACAGAGAAGGATCTTCACTCTACGGTGTGACCCAACAGATATAAATACCATGACCTAACGTATATGCCACTGGAAAACCTATACTATTGAAGATTAAATTTTACTTCAAAGAAACCTTTATTTTATTCTAGTCTTGAAAGCAAGAGCTTATTACAAGGTAGCCCAATATTGAATATAAAGAAGTAGCTTCACTTTGTACAAGTCCACATTGTACAAAAGTCAGTACATAACTCAGAGGCGGATTATCCGTAAGGCAAACTAGGCACGTGCCTAGGGGCGTGTAGTTACAAGGGGCGCGCGAGCTCAGAATTTTTAAATAAATAAAGAAAATAACATATCGACGATTAAGAACTAAATGCTGATCTATAATCTAAATCTATAATTTCGGGCGGGGTAGCCCGATTTCAAAAATTCTTTCACCTGTAGAAAGCTACGCTATTCCCACGGTAACGGGATCTACGCGGGTGAAATCGCGGGTCGTTTTCTAGTGATATAGTCACATAACACACCATCATCTGTCAACACATTTCCCAGAGCAGAGAGGAATCATGAATTTCGATGTTCGTTCTATCGTCCCTCTTGATTTCTTCACAGTTGTAACGTCATATTTCATTCGCGCATTAGCGTAAGTACCTGTCCTGGTCTACTAAAGTCTAGGGTTTGATGATACAACGTCATCGTAATTGCAAAAACAACCAGTTAAAATTTATAGTATTATGATGGCCGGTACAGGGGCGCCGATAAAGTGATTGCCTAGGGCGCTCTGGACCTTTAATCCGCCACTGCCTACTAGGGCCTAATTGAATAAATGACCTTACTTTTAGATACTTATTTTTGAAGTAGGGGAAGGGGGGGCATGATGGGTATCTAAGGAAAGTACCAAAAATACAGTATAATCATTACGTTTATTATTCTTATTTATTTATGGCATAATGTCTTATTCATCTAACTACAATTTAACATAGTCTTTGGGAGATGAACGTTATCGCATTATTTTTAATAAATGATTTAATAGGAACTGTCGAAAAACCATCTTGCCCCGTACCATGGGGTAAGATGGGGTAATGAAAATGGGGGCAAGATAGATTATCACATTGAATACAAATGTGAATTTCTTCGTTGTTTTCATCATCCACACCAGCACAAGCATTGTGAGCCCAACGTCCACAAAGCTGGCAGCCTATCCAACCTTCGGATAAAACCCTATACCCAAAACCCCGTCATGCCCCCAAGGCTGACTTAGAAAAAAAAAATTCTCAAAAAAAATAAAATTAAGTGAACTTTTGTCAAAACTATACCACAACAAAGTCAACAACACTAGCAACCATAAACGAGAAAAGACATAAATTGGGTAGTCATAATTACCTTATACTAAAGACGTTTTTAACTGCGTAAAATTAGATCGACGAGACACTCAACGTGATTTTCGTTTGTAAACAAATAACGCGTGCACTCCCACTCACTGTTTCTGTCGCGCTGATGGTTGATCGAGTATGGCTTTCTATTGGCTTATTGCTTTCTATTCGCAAGCGTCTAGTTTCTTGTATGTGTGCGTACCCCGTCTTACCTCGTGACCCCGTCATGCCCCCCCCTTCCCCTATATACCTAAGTAAGGAAAACCTATTCGAAAGGATCAATGATCGAAAATAAAACCATTTTTTTATTTATAGGATCAACAAACAGAAACTAACCTAACCTAGTGAAACCCACACCGTTGACCACAAATTACAATAAGAAATTGGTTCACTGTTGAAGTGAAATAAAGATTAATCTATCAATGATCTATCAAAATTTGGAAAATTAACAAATACTTATGTAACAATGAAATGTAATGGCAGAATATATGTTTATTTCAACGATATTACAGCATCTTTTATCAAAATTATGTTCGAAAAGTGCTTTTAGGCATTCATGATACCATACGCAAAGTAACACGCAATTAACTATGATTGATTTATCTTTGTCTTGATAAAGTATTGAGTGGGTTAGCCTGTGGGAATTTGAAACATTTTTCAATTTTAAGCTTTCATAATGTTGTGTGACCTAGCTGTCTTGAGGCCCAGGACAGGTAGGTTAGGTCACACAACATTATCAAGTCAGGCAGCTTCATATCTACCGGGGCAGAAACTTGATGATGGCGCCCCTTCTTTAGCGTCCAATAAAAATGTTTTCTTTCAAAATCCCGAGCGCGATAAGTTGAGGACCGCGAGGAAGTGGAATGCGACTCCCTCGCCTATATCTCTGCACTTCCCTGATGGCGCCCTTATTGTACTTATAGCATGAAGCAATAATCCCGTTACACGTACTATACAGAAGCCATGCTTCATGACGTGTACGTCATGAAGCATGGCTTCGTACCTACACAAACAAGCAACTGTAACATCACCGCGCCAGGTCTCAACTTATCGCGCACAGGTAGTACTAAAGTATTAATAAAATAATTGTGATATCTTAGGATTTTATTTCATATAAATTTTAGGAAGGGAAACTTCTCTTGGCCTTTTTTTGTAATTACGTAGAATTGCGACTTCTAACTTGTTTTTTTTGTTTACTCATTACAAAGGAAAAAAAATAAGTGACGCGCTGAAAATATTTTTTTTCATACTTGATTTTGGCGCTTCTGTAACTGCCGCCCGGGGCATGTGATTCTGATTTTGCCGTAGTACCTACTTCATATAAGGTGGGCTGACCGACTTCGTCGTATAAACATATACCTAGCCAGCGAACAGTTTGGTTTGCCCTAAAATGGGCCGCTAGTCGCTAGGGATCTTCTAGGTACCTATGGCGTGAAACCATGGCGCAGCAATTGCTGTCTCCTTTGTTATCTCTAAAACTTTCGATAGGGCCTAGCAGTACGCTTCCCTCTATTCGAGTGGCCATAAACGAACGCTCGTCGGACCTTTTGGAAATACTTAAATAACTCCTCAGATATCAGTGTTCTCTGCAACATGAGCAGTCGCTTGCAAAGAAGTAGCCTACACTGAGTGCAACATTTCAAAAATGAGGCAATTAAGTATATCAGTAGATATCGAAACGTTGTACCAAGATATTGTTGACCGAAGACTAGTTCGGCAGAATTCAGGAATTCTTTATATTTTTTTGGGATTGAAATGATTATGACTATTTTTATATGCAAGAAATTAATATAATCTTTGCGCTATGTGCTGTAGGATGGCCGTAGGTTTATCAATATGATCAAGTTTTCGAAGAAGCAAGATCAATGTGTTGTGTGATAGTACACACGGCTACATCTACCTCTCATTGTACGGAAATCCTATACAATGCGAGATCAGCTTATACTGGAAATGTATAGCTTGATCTGTAGCCGTGTGTACAAGGCGTCTCAAAAGAAAGTTTATATTTATTTAGCTTCCTGCGTGAACGCAACGAATCCGAGGGGCGCGGGGGTTATGTCAATCGGTAGCCTGGCTCTTGGGAATTCAGTCGCTATCATAGATAATACACTATACTGGTCGCTATGGAGCGTTTCTCGTGAGCAGACCGCACGTTGTGCGTGCGAGAATTTTACAAAAACGGTGATTTGGCGACCGTAGCGCGTAGAAGATTCTGCAGTATTCGACGTTTTCGCCACTTAAATGATGTGCCAAGCATTCGTCTTATTCGAAAATGGGTCAAAAAGTTTGTAGAGACCGGTACAACGCTGGAAAAACGACAATCCGGGCGACCAAGGTCATCAAGAGTCTGTTCGTGACGACCCGAACCTTTCAATTCGAAAATTTTTACTGTTCGATTAAATGAGTGCCGCGAACGCGAGGGACGATATTATGTTTAAGAAATAAATTCCCAAATTGTGTACTTTAATAATTAATAAACATTTTTTCGATACACGGCTTAGTTTTTTTTAATCAATCCACTAAAGATAAACTTTCTTTTGAGACATCCTGTATATAATTAGCTGATTTGTACTGTATTTTTCCATGTACTTGTTAAGTTACAAATATTCCATAATAGAAGTTTCTAAAACAAAACAAAACAAAACCAAATTATCAATAAACGAAAATTCTTTAATTCACTTTAAATGTAATGCGTGCATGGTTCATTCTTATTCACAATCACAAATTAATATATAGTTTAAATTAATCATAAACAAACATCAACCTTACATAGGTAGTTAATAATCACACCTATTTGCATCAACGTTGAACGCATCTTCACACATTGAAACTAAAATAGTCTCAAACTGTGAGTTTTTCTTCCCACCGGCGGACGCTCACGTTGCGGAATGAACTCCCTTGGTTTTCCCAATAATGTAAGCTACCTATTTCAAGAGATTTTTGCAGGGTCAGCAACGCATCTGTGATACCTCGCATAGACGCGTATAGACGCTTGCAATTGCAACAACAGGTTACGGGAACACTGACCATCGGCTTGTACTACTAGCTAATTATACTTATAATTTACGTTAAAATATACCCCCTTACTCATAAAGCGCTATTTAACTAATATCCTGTTTAAATGGTCACGTAAATAATGTCACATTATTTGACAATGACAATAGAGTGACGTTATTTACGTGACCCTTTAAACAGTATATTAGTTTAATAACGTTTTATGAGTAAGGGGGATAATGTTTAGCTTATTGAATACAGCATTTCGCATGGCTGGTAATTTGCAGCAGAACACAGTCAATTCGATAAAATGAAAGCTGCTTTTGTTTGCGAGTCCAAATACCCGCCAATATAACTAAGAACTAACACTAAATTACCGGGTCAAATGAACACTCTTCCTCCAAACCTCCTCAACAAAATTAGCATCATTCACTAGAGGAGACACTGCACCAGGCTCACAGTCCATAAAATATTTACCAGATACACCATCTAGTTCTGAAGCTACACACAGATGGATCGCCATTTGGGCACCTTTCTTTGGGACCATGAAGAGAGCACGAACCATCCAACTTTTTACCCTCTCAGGATGCAAGGCATTCACTGTGACTCCTGGAGGAAGTCGTTTTGCAAGAGCTTTCGTCCATAGAACATCACAAAGCTTACTATTTGAATACTTCCTCATACAATGTTCAACGCTTGTTCCATCCAGATTATCGATCGTCAAATTTGCAAATTTATGGGCATACGAAGAAACTATAATTATACGACTGGGTTTAGATGATATAAGTTTCTCCAACAACAAGTTTGTGAGCAGGAACGGTCCGAAATAGTTTACTTGCATCACCAGGTCTAAGCCATCTTCACTTTGTTGGTTCTTCAGACTAGCGCAGCCAGCATTATGGACCAAAATATCCAAGCGATCATAGGTCCTGTTAAAGTCTTTAGCAAATTTCCTGATACTGCTGAATTTTGCAAGATCCAAATATTTGAACTCGACGTCTTTATTTTCTGTTGTTTCAATAATATCAGCTATGGATTCTTCGCCTTCCTGTGCGTTTTTGCAAGCGATAATGACCTTAGCGCCTCGCCTCGCTAGATCCCTCGCTGTCTCAAGACCTGTTCCTGTATTACCACCGGTCACGAGGGCTATTTTTCCGTGTATCTTCTCTTTGCTTCTGCGAATACCTTTTTTGGGTTCTAAGTATAGTCTAAAGCTCATTAACTGAATGAGGAAGAATATTGATATGTAGGATAATATTAATGTTATAATGTACGTGAACATAGCTCCGAGAATTGTAAACATGTTTGCTGGTCGGCTCTACGCAATGCAATAATCTAAGTTACCCTAAGACTGGATGACGAGAGGCGCTGTGATAATGTAATGTACATAATCTCAGTACATTATCATGTAGATGTAATGCTAATAAAAGTATTTAGTTTAAGATTTGTAAGTCAACAAATAGAAGACAATGCCCATTGTCAAATTTTTTATTCAGTCTTTCTATTTTGAGGAATACGGTTACCTATTAAGAGTAGAAATAAAACAAACCGTTGAAATGTTTGTTTGTTTAGTTTTAGGGCAGGTATATAAAAAATAAAATTCCAATAATCATTTCCAAGCTTTAATCCTACTCCTTCGACTCGGCACCACGACATCGGCCTCATCTTTTCCAGGTTTTAACATGTCCTTTTGGAATTCCACAATCATTCTTAGCATGAAGTTTATAACATGGGCGCTGGTTCCTTCCCGAAGTCTGGAAAAATCGCGTTTAGTTGGAAGACATCGACCGTTGATCGAAATGGTCTGGTGAGTGAGGGAAGCGAGAAGTCTTTTGAGGATGTCGACTTTCTTGTTGGCAGATAGGGGACGCAGACGGATTACGAAGCGGAGTAGGTATTCTAGGAGCATCACGTCTTCCTGCAAAAGTATTTTTTTAGTAATAATACCTACTGGTAGATTGAAGTGGTTCAAAGACTTCGCTGAAAAACCAAAGCTGTGTATTTGACCAGTTTCAGTATTTTATAGGCTAAATTCTCAGTTTTTTAAAAATCTGGTTTAAGGTGCAAGAAATACCTAAATGATTTTCTTTTCATTCTGGTGTTTTTAAAATAATTGAGTTAATAAAAATGATGTTACCGGTTTATTTATATTTTTCTGGGACAAAGATATAAAGTGAGGTGTCTAACAATAGCGTATCTAATTAGCCTTTGACTTGTGACTAACGGTGGAACTTTATACCGTTGGTTTCATAAGAGGAAGTCATCATCGTAGTTTATCAGAGAATTAGTTTTATAGATTGGTACTATAACGGCAATGCTTCTAAGGGAGCTGATTAGTAGACCAACATTTGGTAATTTGTGATCTGCTAAACATAAGCCATTTCAACGTAACGCCCTAACTTCTTCAAGAGATCACTTGGGCAAGTCAAGCTTTAATTTCTCCAACAGCTCATTTAGCCAAACGCCATGGTGATCGCAGACAAGAGAACTATTGGCACTCCTGCCTCAATATCTCAAACGAGAAAAAATCTCTCATTCAGATTCGTTCAGAGATACACTTATTTTGAAGTATATAAGGATGAGTCTACATGAGCATTATTCCAATGCCTCTGAGACCTCTAAACATGTAGCTTCAATATGTCTTACCATATCTAAGGACAGTATGCAAGACTCGAGGTTGTAAGCTCGGCTCACGATGCAGGAGAGGTCCTCTCGGTTCAGCACCGGCTGCTTCAAGCCTTCCAGCCATTCGAAGAGTAGCCCTGATAGTACTGCTGGGTCCTCCTGGGGGATGATGAAACAATTAGAAGACTTTCTTGAAGGTAGCAAAATCGGAAATGGTAGATGAAATACGATTCCAGATTCCTCGTTATAAAAGTGCTTTGTAGCTATGCTCTTTTGAGTTCGTACGAAGTAGTCTAATTTAGATTTCGGCGGATTCACTAGTATTTTCTGATATTATTGATATGGTAAATGTAGGTTTTTTATTTAATGATTTCATCACTTGGTATCCTTCACAGGTCTTAACGGTTAATTGGTTGGCACAGCGACATGCATATTAAGCTGTTTTACAAAAATAATGTGTGACTACCGTACGTAATCGGTCATTGATTTTAATAGAAGACCTAATATAAATGGAATACATACAAAGACAGTTCTACCAGGATCACTCGATATTGGTACCAACTGGAATAATACATCGTTTGAATCCATATTTTCGCGATACGTTATGTTGTTGAGGCCATTCTAGCATTTCATTAACAGTATTTCTTGATGCATATTTGCCAGTCCCCTATTAAGTAGTTCAATAGGTTTACATTAACATACTTCCTCTTCAATCCTAGCAATGGCTTCTCTTCTTTGGTTAATGTCATTTCGTAGCTGTTTCATGTATTTCTGCTTTTCTTCTGGAAGACTGTGGTGGTCTACTATAAACGACTGTGGACAGAAATATTCTGAATTACCTTTTATCTATATTATCTCTATCCTTTAAGAAGGGGAATATATCTTCATTTACAACAAATATGTACAAAATACAATCTATATAAAGAAAATTTCCTCAAGCCTGCCGCTGCTTCCGATTAACTGCAGGGTTCCCAGAAGGCTAGCAGCGTTTCCTCTTTGGATAGCCAAGCTGACGCGTTGGCGGAAAAAGCTCCCCGCCCGCTGGTCTCGTGTGCGAGCAAAACGGCGAGCTTCGGACCCCCACGGTCCCATGGTCTCGACCGCAAAAGGCACAAAAATATAGTTGGGTCCAATCGATGCGTATTTTTTGAATTTTGAATTTTCCGCACTTTTTCTATCCTTTTAATTAATCACATACGTCAGAGAATTTGTTTAGAATAGAACAAGAGTAGTTCCTTTAGGCGACTGAAACATCAAGGGTATGTTACCTACAAATTACCTCATAAACATTTAAAGCCGGTAAACTACCGGTAGTGGCTCCACCAGTGATCCTGCTGACAGATTCAAGGTTCCTCTCGATGTCTTCTTCGACTGGGTCCCGCCATTCTACCATAGGTAGTGTTGTTACTTCTAAAAAATGTGTGTTAGATTTTAGGCTTTTAGTTTTTTGCAAATTATATCTTGTGCCAAATCGCGAATTATAAGAAATTGGGATTTTCGATTTAATTACTACATATTTTCCAACTTTCAACAGAGAGTCATGTTAATTGTCATTTTATAACTTTAAAGCAATGATAGTTCAGTGGTAGTGACGTCGGATGCCGAGACAAAGGTCCCGGGTTCGAATTCTACAATGAGCTTGAGCTTTCGGTGCAGGAAAACATCGTGAGGAAACAATAGCACGGTGGTAGGGTACCTTGTAGTACCTATCTGGCTGGCTTCCACACTCAGGTTGAAAATCTGTCGCCAAGCATCTATCGGTGTGTTCCGAAAGCTGCACAGCCAGTTCCTTCTAGGCTTTGTGTGCTTACCACCTTCGGCCACATCATCACTTACCATGGTGAGGTTGTGGTCAAACACAGGCCTATACACAAAAAAATAACAGGAACAGGGCAGGGAGATGGTGATTAAAACCCAGTTAGTACCTCCGGAGACACTCTCGTCTGGTGTGGTCGGGTCAGGAGGCTTGCTCTGCCTCAGTCTGAACATCAGGAAGGTCTTGTAGAACGGCTTGTTCCTCACGCGGAAGTCGACGCCGCCGCTTTGGTGGCAGCCACACAACTTGAGCAGTCGCTCGCAGAGGCAGTACACTATCTGAGATTTCAGAATCAGAATCAGAAATAATTTATTGCAAACTGTACAGAATATTGTTGTTATAAAAATACATTTCATGAGTCTCAACAGCCTCGTCCACATCGGACATGCAATAGTAGTTAATAGTTGTTTTACTAAGATTAAAAATTAATAACATTATACAATTCAATTAGACCATTACACATTTATAAAATTATATCATATACGCCACAATAAAAATAAAAAAAAAAAAACAAAAAAAGATTTAATCTAATGTTCAGGCATTTTGATACTGAGGATAAGAAGTAATTAGTAGACGATTGATATTAGTGTGAACTTCAGGATAAACTAAACTAAACTTATACTAATACTAGAAACATCAGTAATGGTGCGTCCACGCTACACGAACCGAGCTCGAGCCTAGTCTCTATTCGTTCGTTGCTAGAGATGTCAAGTGTGGACGTACAACGAGAGGTATTCATTTATAAACGTGATGTATGTAATCAGTACATAATCAGTGAACATGACAACTACTTAAAGACTAAATTGCAGTTATGTTAATGACATATAATCAGCTTTTATCTGCCTGTGTAGTAAATTTTATAAAATATTTATTATTATAAGGAAATAGGTACTTACACAGATTACAGAATAAAAGGCAGATGAAGCGCAAGGAACATGAAAGTGAAGCCAAAAAAGCAAATACAAATTCAAAATCAGATACCAGGTATATGTTTTTCAATTTGTATTTGCTTTTTTGGCTTCACTGCCGTGTTCCGCGCGCTCCATCTGCTTATTCTGTAATCTGTGGGTACTTACAGCTTAAAAATAAAGAATGTCGGGTAGAGGATAACAAGGCCAATTACAACTATTATAATAGAGAAAAAGTGGCACAAAGATAGGTACGTTTTTACCTTTGGCAGTTCCTTAAATGATCTTTCTTCTAATCCGTGAAGTGTAGCTCTCTGCCTATACAAGTGTTGGCGTAGAGTGAACTCGGCTGTTTTCCTGTCTTTCGTCAGAAGTAGGGGCTCTCTAGAAAACGAGAGAAGTAGATAAAGTATTAAATGAATCTAATGAAAATGATTCTAATCTAGCTTCGTGTTCCAATTCCAATACTTGAAGCTTGATTTTTTTATGAAGGAAACCATCGTGAGGAAAATCATAATACGTTAGTATGGTACTTTCTAGTACTTGTCGGGCTGGCTACCATCGTCAAGTAGAAAATCTGACATCAAGAATCTACTGGTATTTTGGTGGTGACTGAAATTTAGTCATTTCTTATCCATTGAAAAAATGTTACCAGAAAACAGATACTTCGGAATGCTTCCGATTCTCCCGACTTCGACTCCAATAACGTAGGTACCTTTTCGACATTTGCCGAAAAATATGGAGGATATCTTAAAAATTCTATACAATTTGGGAGAAGACCACCATGGTTTTCGCCACATGTCTAATGCGATATTAAATATCGAAAGCGCGAGAATCAGGGGCCAGGCAGGGCCGGCTCTAGTCCATGTAGCGCCCGGGTGTATGTAGTGCCCAGGCGCTCTCTAGTAGGCGCGCAAACTAGGGAATGCAAAACCGTGGCAAAATGAAAACCGGTTTTTATTTCGGTTATGAGATGAAAAAACCGGTTAACCGGTTTTAAACCGGTTTTTTTAATGTTCGCTCGTTTTTTTTCTCGTTATTTCTATAGCTCGAATTATAGATAATAACCGTGCCTAAGATTTAAAAATCGCAAACTGAGGAATTATTGTCAGTTAAAGTTAATGAAGTGGGTATAAAAGAAACATCAAAGACACCATCACCATTTGCCTGTCCTGTTCCCTATAATTTGGGATCGGCGCAATATGTACGCTTCTTCTATCCGTTATACCAACATTCACTCGTTTCTTACCAATATCATCTTTCACACAATCAATCCATCTCTTTTTCATAAAATTTATGGAAATAATCGTTTATTTAACTCTGTAGATCAGATTCTCGTTTATATAGACTACACGGTTCGTTTATGTTTCGTAAGTTATAATATTAATTTCACACGTAATATACATGGAATATTGTAGCGGCACAGCAACTTGCGTGTACACTAAAACGTGGTTATTATTATACGAATGTTTTCCTTAGATAAAAAAAAAATTACCTAGTTTTTGCTGTCGTGCAGACGGGTAAAAAATAATACCAATCATGACTGATTGCTTGCTTGCTGTCTGGGCAGATACATAAGAGCCTTCGTTGATAGTAGTTGCTCCGCTGGGTGTGGTCCGCTGGGGCAGCGGCCCCCGGCCCGCGCGCCCGCGCAGCCCGCCGCCGCGCCGTAGTGCCGGCGCGCTCCAACAGATAGCATGACATTAATGCTGGCGTCCCGAAAGGCTCTAAATTATCCCCAACACTGTTCCTCCAGCATATGA
>OX596265.1:6724839-6746234 GCA_951394255.1 Polyploca ridens | reverse complement strand
ATAACGTATTATGAATCTTCAATATTTCTTTATCGGTTATGTATGTACCTATTACTATTCTCCTTTCGTGAATAATGACATTTAAAATATCCTAGCTAACTAGTATTAGAGCAGAAAGTTATTTTTAAATGTCTGCATATTTTAATCTAAGTTGTTAGGCCTATACTGATACTTTGTATACTGAATGTGTATTCAAAGTCAAAGTCAAAGTCAAAGTCAAAGTCAAAGTCAAAGCCATTTATTCAATTTAGGCCCCAGAAGGGCACTTATGAAGGTCAAATTTACTGAAGTTACCACCGGTTCGGAACTCGGCCTTCAACTGAGAAGAATCCGGCAAGAAACTCAGCAAGGTTACATTTTTTATATATTTTTTGGACAATCTGACTATGTTTGGCTTTTTTTTTCCAAATAATAAAAAATAAAAAAGATATACCTAAGCATAGATACAGACGAAAAAAGAACAAGAAAATAAATAAAAAATAATAACCTTAAAAATACAAAACACACAATTATATTATTCTGTCTACGAAACTGAATACAACTATTTTGGGAAAGGGTTTTAGTAACATACATGTATATAAAATCTGGAATGACTGACGACGGGACAAGAAACGGCACGACTACCTAGACCAGGGCCGTCAGCCGAAATTCACAACGTGTGTTATTAATAATCTTCAAGTTTGTTATATATAAAATAATAAAGTTAAAGAATTATTTAAAAAAGGATATACCGAGTAAGTAATAACTAGAATTGTTAAATTTTTCTGAATATTATTCTACTGATTTTTGAAATATTGGTTTGTTAAATCTTAGTTATTCTAAAAAGGTAGAAGTAAAATCTACACTAATGTATAATTTTTTTTTTTTTATACGACTAAGTCGGTAAACAAGCATATGGCCGGCCTGATGGTAAGCGGTTACCGTAGCCATATGGACGCTTGCAACACACGAAGCATCGCTCACGCGTTACCGACCTTTCCCCCCTCCCCAATGATCCGGCGACCTTACTCACGCGCAGGAACACAACTTTACACAACATAAAGTTATTTGGCTGCGGTATTCTGTAAGGTGGAGGTACATCCCCAGTCGAGCTGCTCTTTGAGCGAATAAACGCTATGCTCTACCTCTCTTAATGTATATTCATTAGTGTATAATAATACTAGTATTATAAAGACGTAACATTGGTTTGTTTGTATATTTGAAGAGGGAACACTCTCTATTCTGGAACTACTAACAGTTTCTAAAAAAAAAAGACATCAAAATCGGTTCATAAACGACGAAGTTATCCGCGAGCACACATAAAAAAATATATTTACGGTCGAATTGAGAAACCTCCTCCTTTTTTTGAAGTCGGTTAAAAATCATTCACATGAGTTATTGAGGTCTAAGTGGCCCGTTTAGACAAGTTTAGGGTGTCTCTTCAGGTCGCACTATCTTTGTCCCTTTTTGACACACTGGTATGCTATCAAAACGAGCCTATTAGATCTTGCCGACCTTAATAAAGTCAGAAAGGACATTAGGACAATACAATGAAACAACAACAAAAAATCTAGTACTATGAAAACCAACACAAAATTGTGTTAAAATAAGAACAATAAACACTTTATATAAGTACGTAGGTATTTATACCCATACGCGTCTTTCGGTGCGGGCGCGTTGCAACCGACTAGCGTTATTCCGGTAGACTGTTAGCGCGAAATCGTACCTAAACATGGGAGTGAGACAGGCCTGGTGTAAGGTAGAATGTGTAGTGATTTTTAAGGTGCATAAATATACAGTATTGTTAGGGGGCGTACGTGAGGCGTTTAGGAGGTTCGAGCCGAATCTCAGCCAAATTCACGTCGGGGAGGGTCGAAAAATCGCCAACATCGCCTCACGTAATTAATGGACGCCCCCTTATAGTGCACTAACTGTCCCCTGCGCTTTCCTGGATGAAAAGTACCTTATATTACTCAGGGATAGTGTGACATTATATTTGTGTAACAACAATTTTATTGGTCTAGTAGTCAGTCAGTCCAGAGATAGTCCCCTACACTAAAGAATTTTTTTATATCAGAAAAGTTTTTTTTACTCCTTTTTTCATTACAATCTGCCTCACAAATGACAATCAGGTCATGTAAGGTATGCATCCATCAACACAACATTTTATTAAATTCCTTCTTATTTGTTTAAAGAAAGTCTTGAGGCATTTTCCTTTTTCGGGTTCCATACCCTAAGGGTGCCAAATGGGACCCTATTCATAAGACTCTGCTGTCCGGGCTGTATTTCATGAACCATAGTAGGTAGAGTTGAAATTTACACAGAATGTGTATTTCTATTGCCACTATAACAACAAATAATAATAATAATAAAATAAAATTAAACATACAAGAAACAATTGTTTACCTACTTGATTGTTACCAATTAAATACAATTTATCATGGCCTTGTTGGAGATTATCTTGCTCATTTTCAATTCTTCTATCAGCCCTAAATCGTCGTTAATATATTGTCGTATTTTATTTAACTTATCGCAAAATAATAAACGAACAAAACAAAACAATTACTAAGTCTCCACCATAATGAAATCAAAATGCCAATAATGCAAACAAAGTATTGTTGCCATGTAATTAGGAATTATTTTTGCCAGTGTCGAGTTATATCATAAAGTTCTATTACTACTCTAAAAGGATTTGTCTTTGATGTGTTGCAATTGTAATTTGTAATTTTGCTTAGCGGCTACATATAGCTATCTCTTTCTGTACCATAAATTCCGTATTACCTATCGCATTCACCTAATTCAACAATAACTGAATGCCACTTAGTATGAGGGTAGCATATCTCTATTCTATTATAATATCATTGTTGGTCTCTGACATTAGTTTCTCAGCTTGTTCATTTGGGTGGCAGTCCATTAGTTTTTTGTAGCTGAGAGTTTCTTTCTGACCAGTTCCTCAACTGTAAGCATTTCCAGGTCTTTATGTAGTTTTGTTGGCTACATACCAAGGTGCATTGGCGATCATATGTAAGACTTTGGATGGGAACCTTTGTATGATGTTTGATTTAGACCTGGCTCCCCATAACTGTATTCCATATCAGAAAAGTGGAGCCAAGAAATCTCTTTAAAAAAAAAATGAAAAACAGATCTAATACCTCCAAAAGGTAGCCCTTTATTTACACTGATCATGTTTAGACAAACCCATTAATGCATATTTTAACCTGGTGACTCGTCTAAGGTAAGCAGACTTTTATAACAATAGAAATCAATTGTTATTTTTTAACTGCAACTCAATGGGTGTTATACTTATTTCAGTACTGTGTATTAATCACAGTTGAATAAATCCTCCACCAATCTCTTGTGGTATAATCTAGGTAAAGACTAAAAACTGTGTTGCCATAATAATTTATGGTGACAGAATTCTTACCTCATTGATGGGGGTTGTGGTTGATACGTAGGTTCAACAGGAGCTATTTTCTTTGCACTTGGTTCAGGTCCGTCTTCTAATGGTCTCTTGCTACCACCACCTTCAAGCTTAGCAGCAACCTATGACAATAAACAAGATTTGTATGTTTCAATTAAATTTTAGTTTTTATCACTCCATCTACTACAATATATGTTTAATTTTGTACAGAGCCAAATTATATGATAGGCTGTTATTATTACGTAACTACAACAACAATAATTATTAAATAAAACTTGATCATTAATTGTGTGCAACGTCGGTACTGAATATTGGCGCCGTTTGATTGTACGTCACAATTAGCATACATTTCAACAAAAACTGGCGATAATACGCACAATGGAAATGCGGTCTGTATTTTGTTCGTAATAACATTTTTCTAATCAGAAGTAATGAATACCAAGGCAAATTACAATCAATAAGTAGGTTAGGTAAAAGTAAAGCACTTACGTCCTTTCGGCAAAACGTGACAGATTCGTACAAAAGAGGGTGGATTAATAATTATTATAACCATAGCGTTCACAATGAAGGTGCAAATACAAAATTTAACGGTAAATAACACGTAAATGTGTCAAAGAAGACATTTATTGAAGATACGCTTACCAATCTAGCACGTTGTACAGCAGCCGCAAATCCCGCCGTTTGGCTATTGTTTTGAAGCGTAGCCATAGAAGAATAATCGCTCATGTTTGTTATAAACTATACATTCAAGCGTACAATAACGTCAGCCATTAAAAAGGATCAAAAAGATCGAAAAACTACGATGATAGGTTTCACTCGCAAACTTGCGAGTTGCAAGAAAGACGCGAACCATAGACAGCATAGAGTTGGTTGAAAATGTCGCTTTGAACAAAAATATTGAAATAATAATGTTAGGTCTTTATTTTAAGCATTTCAATGAATCATGAGAAAGTTGAGATAGGGTAAGATTATTATGTAAAGGTAAAATTAAAACTTAAAATTAGATCATTCAACAATATCAAATGAATTGTCTATGGCCTAGTAAAAGGAAATGAAGCGTTTCGTTATTGCAAAATCAATTTTCAGAATTATTTTGAATTAAAATTTTCATATTTAATGATGTAGATGTAGTTTATATTTTCTATGATGTTAATACCTAATAGTATTTTTTTTGCGACTTTCGATATTGATATATAAATGAATAGCGCTACATCACTTGCATAGCAGTTCCTGGAATTTTATTTTCTTCCATATTATAGGACGCGTGACCGCATAAAACGTTAAAAGTATTTTTTAAAATAAAATACTATAAAACACGATAAAATGCAGTCGTTGCATGTCATAGAGTTATCGCAGCATGAATAAGATGCCTCCTACGGCTGGCCATTAAATTATTATGTTGGATAGGTTGAATTATTCCTTATTATTTTTTTTTTATTCCTAGAAAGTATTTTCATAATAAAATACGACAAAATTGGCAGACAAAGTAAGTTAATAATAAATAAAACCTTAAAATTTAAAATAAATAAATTAAGAATGTATGAATAAAGTAAAAATGCAGCGAATGAAACTAAACGCTTTTACTTTTTTTTTCTATGTTATGGGTGCGTGCATTTGTGTTGTCCGGTGTTTGAAGACGCTTGGAATTCGCTTTCAATTTCTTCGTAAGAAAAATGTCGGGTGATACCGATAAAGCAAAAATCAGTGACAATCAGGTATAGTTGTGGAATATGTTTTTGCTTTAATTTTGTTTGTAACAGTGCGCGTCTAATAAGAACGATTTGAGTTGTGAAGTGGTGTTATTTCCGTGTTATATCACTAATGTTTGCCTGCGTCTCAACATGGCTGACAGAACGTTTGCTTCCCGCTAAAAGCGGGAACTACGCCACGGAGGGTTGTGATTATAGTCAATATTTCGATGTAAAAACTGTGAATGCCATCTCGATCAGTTATCGAAACTGATTCTAATGGGATATTTTTCAGGATTTCGCATATTTTCGCCACCCCCGCCCCTTTGCATTTCGTTGCAGGGCCTTTGTTAATGTGCACGATGTTATATGACATTGATATGAAATCCGCATGACCTTGATATTTGGTTTCTTGCGATTATTCAATTTTAGAGGCAGCGTGATATGTAGACAATCCACTGAGTCTCCGCTTCGCGACTCGTTATTTACGCTTGGAACTCGCCCGGCGATGTAAATAAAACATGGGTATCTTTTCGGGGGTCTTTATTGCTGACCTCTTTATTTTTTTATGCAGGAAGTTTTTTTGTCAGTAAGATTGTGGCCTAAGTACATAAAAATAACGAAACTTAAAAAAAATGATCTTGTATGTAATATCGTTTTCTAGTATATTCATTGCACACATACATACATTGCTCCTATATGTACACAGGTGTATACGCTTTGTACGTTAGTGTTAAAAGATAAGCATTGTAATGTGAGACTTATGCACTTGACATAAGGTCCATATTTGAATGAAGATGAAAGAACAGTGACGCCAAGTACGCCAATAGAATGGAGTTCGACTTTGCAGATTTAGCAATACATGGTTGCAAAATGTTGGTGTATAATTTTTGCTGACTTATTTATTAACATATTTGTTGATCATAATTTTGATGTTCATGTTTTCTAAAAAATGTTAATTTATCACACTGCCTGTATGCTTAGTCAAGAAAAATTGTAATACAAAACTTATGAAATAGAAAAGAAAGCTTTGTTTTAGATATTCTTTTATGTAAGGAAAATTTGTATACCACAAGTATCAAATTTAGCAGAAAATGTATTTTACATTTGTGATATGTTGTAGGTAAAATATAAAAGAAGTACCTAATTACTTACCATTTTAGTAGCCAACCAACACTTAGGCCCGGTTTCAATAATTTACTGACCGGTATCGGTTAAGATTTATTAAAATTAAGACTCTTATATCTTTACTAATAATGAAGCAAAGACCTCAAAGCTTTGCATAGCAGACCCTCCCATATGGAAGTAGCTATCACAGGTAAAATTAGCTTATGAAGTGATCTATATGCCCAGTTTGGCAATAAAAAAACCTACCATTGGTAAGCAAAACGATTCGTTTTTGTTAATTGAAACCAGACCATAATAAATAACTTATAATGAATAAAAACTGTCATTTTGACAAGCGTTAGAAGTCCCATCGTTGATTGAGTCTAATTTGTTTGCTAAAAACTGGCATTATTGTCTGACTTCAACACCTATAATAAGAATCCTTTTCAATTAAAGGTATGTCATATACCACAGATTTATGCCTAATGGTCATTAGAAATAGAATTTTTGTGTTTTACATTGCTTTCAAATGATACCACCCAATATTATGCTATAATTTACAATGTTTGTAGCTATACCCAGTAATTGCTACATATAAATATTAATTTTGATGGAGTATATATTTAGAAGAATATAGGAAATAAGTGATTAAAATAATCATCATAATAATCAACAATCTATTATTACTAATACATTAACCTCATGAGAGAATATTTTAGTATTAATGTCTAGAATCATAGGTTGGAAAATATGTAAAAACTTAAAAGAAAACATATTTAATACTAATTCAAGTTTGTGTAAACTGCGATAGAAAAATATTTTAATGTCTTAGGGACTGTGTCTCAGACTATATTTTTATCCTTTTCTTGTTTTCAAGTCGACTCCCTATTTAGTTACTCACCCTCCCTAGGTATGCTTTGTACTATAATTAGTATTCAAGGTAAGTCTGTATTTTCCTTATCCCTACCCTTTTTCCTAATCCTTGAAGTTTATATGAATATTTCAAACTTTAAAGATAAATATTCAAACACCTACCAGTGCATAAATCATCTAAACACTCAAGTATATCCCAAATATTTGATTTTTTAATTACCTACCTACCTATCTAACTACAAAAAATAACATAATTTGATTCAGCACAATAAAGCTGGCTTTTCACAATGAGATATAATATAATATGTATTACATCTTGAGATATAATATTTTATCGCTCGTCATACAATGAGTCGAAAAAATATACTTATCTAACCACAAAGAGTAGACAATTTGATGACATCACAACTTACTACTTCATACATATTTCCAAATTCAAAATGATTTGATGTTTAGAAAAAGTTGCTGATTTGATAATGTTAGTCAAAATTCCTACCGGCATGTTTTTATGCGCCTTCACATTTTTTTATACAACAAAAAGATCATTTTATTTGGTACAGTTATGACATCACAACTTTATCTGTTTCCATATTCAAAATTAATTTGACACAAAAAATAACCGATTTGAGAACATCCCCTAATCCTGAATCTAAGGAACATCCCAATCGGCATTATTTTATTGCGCATACACATATTAAAAAAAAACCTTTATATTAAGTCTCACCTTTTAATAACTTTGATTGCCTTTCACAAGTCTCTATAAATGATTCTTTATTAATTCAACCCTTTCACAACACCCAAAACGTAAACGCGCTTGTCAGTTTTACCTTAAATCTCACCGCGCTATTTTTGCCCAGGATGATGACAAGAAGTCCGGCGCAGGCGACGGCCAAACGACTGAGGACGAGTCATCACAGGACTCGAAGGGTGAGTCCCAGGTTGCCAAGGACCCAGCCCAAGGTAACGCCGATGTAGATCAACCAGACACAGATACACGGGAGGATAATCCGGAAGTTAATGAAGGTCAGGAAACTTCACAAAAAAACATAAAAAAAACATCGTGGTCGCAGTGTGTTTCACCAGTGTTCATCTACATGGCAACTAACCTATTTGGGGCTAATAATGGTCACGATTCTGTTGTAAATCGCACTAAACTAATTTTAGTTACATCTCATCTCTTTCTTACGAACATGATTGAAAAAGGATAGAACATATTTTAAGTTGTCAAATTAATCTTTGCCGTCTTATTTTGCGTGTAAGTATATAGGCGTAACCGCGATAGATGTCGACTAAATTTATATTGAAAACAAGCATTGGACTAATTTGACAGGACTAAATTTCTTACATCCTTTTCTTATGTTCTTTGTTAGAACGAGACATAGTGACATTAAAATTAGTTTAGTTGTGAACAACAGAATCAGGGCCATTGTCTTTTTCATTTTACTTCCTTAGGCCTGCGGGGCTACCGCGTAAGTCAATCTTAATGAGCTTCATTAAACTGGTCTTCATTGAAATCCCATTATTTGGAGTTCTAACATTTAGACCTCAAGCGGGTCACCGGACGAGTTAAAGGATGGCTACTTAACTCGTTTTATATTTAGGTGTTCCATAAATACAACAGTGAATTGTAGAAAAACGAAGACCATTTCAGTGAAGTTCATTAAGATCGACTTACGCGGTAGGCCCCGCGCGCTGATATCCACCAAAGCGGAGATGTGCAGAGAGATGTTTCGTAAATAATAAAATATCGAACTCTTACATCTCATCGCTTAGCTTCAGTGGACACAATTCAAGCAAAGAGAAGGTATGACTCATTTTTCTGTGAAAGGTGTGCTGCGAGTAGTAGGAGGCGGAAATTAACATACAGCAGCGGCAAATAATATACTGCTCGGCAGGCGTTGTAATGACATCTAAATTATTTATTTTCTATGTCATAAACATTCACCCATGTGCCTACAACATCGAATAAACGCTATACGCATAGAAGACGCAAGAACGAACACACAAACATCATTTTCCAATCAATCGAATATAAATGAGAGATCGAATATAAATGAGAGCTCAACTCCGCTCCGCTATAGCCAGTTTACATCTCTGCTCCGACCAATGCGTCACCGTACTCCTCTCCGCTTTAGTGGATACCGGGTCTTATGAACTAAGTAGCGTTAAAAGCGAGGTATCAACCATAAACAATTTAAGTTATTTATATCCCATCTAAAATCAAAACGATAATAATAAACGCAATTTCTTTATTATACCTATCTTTATCTTTGATACATATTTGATTCATGCTGAATTCAACTCGATCAATAGACTTTACGTGGAATTCACTTTGAAACTAAATAAGCTTAAGTATAACTTTCATCATTGCGTTGACTAAAATACTATACTTGAAGTTCATGAATATTAAACAAGGTCTCGATGTGTTTTAACTAAGTCGTAAGAAAACACGATTCAATGTAATCATAGGAACACGGATATGGTATTTCTATCGTCTAACTAAGTCAATTCGAGCGATTCGTAATTGAGTAGCAAACATACCTTTTTTCTCACATATTTCGCTATTAATATCTGGGATAAAATATAATATGAACTGCGATTGTTTATGGATGATTTTCGTTAAATAAGACATGTACAAAACATCGTTTATAAGGAAGGCTTGATTGTATTTGTCATGCAATTTACGATTTTACAGTCAGCATTACTATAACCTTCCTAATAGGTCACTTTTGACAGCCCATATACATCTATGTGTCAAAAAGAGACAAACATAGTGCGGCAAGGAGAGACACCCTCTTGTTAAATATTACTTATAAGCATTGCCATAGTTTAGGCATAACATATCTTATTATAATTGAAAATGATCAACAAACCTATAAATAAATACATAACAAGTGATGTTGACTGTATAAAGCGTAACTTTCAACCGATTGCGCGACTATTGCTGTCACAACCACATTAACATATATCAATAATAGAAAAGAACCGAGAAACTAATAGTCACATTCATATGCACGACGTTAAAATATGAAATGTCACATTATTAAGCGGTTGACTGCAGTAGTCGTGCAATTAGACGCACGTAATAATTTGACCACGTACATTAATTACATTAAATTACCTAACCTATACAGAATTAAAACTTTAGAGCGATAACAGCAGTAGGTATGTGATTATTAATTGAAACAAAATTTATTCCTGAAAGATCTATAGAGCTTTCCCGGCATAAAAAGTAGGTATTCCTATTCCTATAGGTTATTCTGGGTTATTATGATCTACACATGTGTCAAACGCTACGATTGGTTATTCTGTTGCGGCGTCAAGACGTAACAAACAAACGAACACTATTTCGCATTTATTGTATCAGTAAGATTCGACGGTGCGTATAAAAATAGCTTAAGCTGTTATTAAATTCATAAATACCTTCCAAGTAGGTATTTATAATGTCGCGCAATTTATAGTCGCACAACATTACAATGTTCAATACATACAATTAAGTCTACATGTAGAATTACTCTTTACTTACCATTGACAACATTTGTATGGCTTGTTCCTGTTATATAGAATTTCTGACATATCCACCGATCTCGAAACGCGAGAATCTGGCCCCAGAGCAGTGTGAAAGAGCCAGAAAACGGCCTTGCGGTTTCTAGTAATTACTACATACATCCTAAAAATTATAACACACATGTTAATGTGTAAGTATTTTAAAGAAATACCGATGCAAATTACCGTTGGAAACAGACAAATTAAAATAAATCCATTAGATTAATTGTATCTAAGTGCACCCTCAAATTATCGCAAATATTATTTAATTATTTACCATCTCTTATACATAATCGAAAAAGTTTATCATTTGTTGCTTATACTTACGTTAGCTTATCAATTTATTGAGCTAGCTACAATGATGCTTGATTTTCTCAAAGGAAACAGCGTTACATTTTGTCTCCTATTTAATTATAAGTGATTAATAATAATTAATTAGTAACTAAACAACTGTCAACTGATAAAGTTTTGTCAATGTTTCATATTTATCGTAAACATTATTTCACACAAGGCCATATCATACCTTTTTATTATAGGTATAAAAATTTCGCAAATTTGCAGTCAATGAACAAACATTACTCAATCGATAGACGACTTATATACAATAAAAAAATGTAGTGCGTCTACATACGCAAATTTTTTATTATATTAGCAGACCCAGCAGACTTTGTACCGTCAAAAATTTCACTGAAAGAAGTACTTTCAGTTTTTCCAAATTTCTGGGCAACATATATAATGGTAAGTAGGTATGTAGGACAAACGAAATCATAATCTCCATACATACAAAATAGAGTGAACTTTTATAAATTGCATCGTCAATGCAACTTGGGCGTATCCGGTCGATATTGCCTAGACAATTACATTACAAACATTGAGTTACTCTTACATATTTTATTTATTAAATTTATATTCTGCTGTTTCACTCGCGTTCCCGGGATAAATAACTTATATCCATACGGGTTCCACTACCTCTGGCAATTATCAAAATCGGTAGTAGTAAAAACTTTGCACAAGGTCTATGAAGCTTTTGTATTGGATGAGAATAGTAATGATGTCACATTTCCTGATAATTCACGCTCAAATCACTCTCGGTTGTGGTAAATTATGGTAGAAAGCGGACCTATGAAAGCAAGGCAGTATCTGTAAATTAGGTATAAATGATACTTTGAAGGGCTTGAAGGCAAGAAACAATAAAAATACCACTCTGAGATCTAGTCAAACGCTTAAGAATAAGGCTGCAAACATATTCTTTAGAATTATCCTATAACAAGTGCATTCATATTTTTTTAACCCTGATAATTTTATTCACTCAATTTATCTGTAAAAACAATAGTATACGATACGGGATACCTGCGATATCATTTTTGAACTATCAATGCTGCGATATAAAATTTTAATAGAACAATAGCTACGTGAAAGCGAACAATTATAAATTTTGCCTTATCGTTTACTGTCCGCGTTGTGCGGGAACAGAACGCGTTGAAAATTCATTCACTGAGTGAATTTAATGTGAGCTTAACCGCTGTGAAGGACGCGCGCCAGTGTTAGCATTTTATTGAATTTTCTATTTTCCGACTTCAAGTTTATGGTTTATATTTCATAGTTGTGGTTTTTTCAGCAAAGCTATTTACAATTTTTTTATTCATTTCAATTATGCAGGAAATCTGCTAGAGTCCTGACAAGAGTTTTTGTTTGTTAATAATGTTGAATACTTTAATGTAGGGAAGTGATAGAATCTCCTTGGTCTTCAATATGAATCAATTTAATATTAAACTTAACATTAATATCATAAAAAGTGAATGCACATAAAAATACACGCTTACACATCTATGCGGACTAACCAATTGCAATACTAAAAATATTAATGTATGTAGCTATAAGTTGGTTATAAAATGGTGTGTTGTTGTATAACAGGAGATTCAAAGTCTACCACCGCCAACGGTAAGGACGATGACGCGGCTGGCGACGACTCCAAGGATGACAAGAGGGATGCAAAGGCAGATAGTGATGCTAAAAAGGTATAGTATGACACTGCATAGTTTATCTAGCATATTATTAGTTTACCACATTTTTTATTAATCAAACATTCTTACTTCGACTAGAGCTGGGCCCTATAACGAAAACTATGAAATCCTTTATACAGCTTAAATTATATAAAGTACATAATAATGTTCGTATGAAAATTATTCGTATGTAGCATTAGGTGCAACACACACGACGGACTTTTTGTGCGAAAGTCTGCGGCACACAAAAAGTCTGTGTGAAAACAAAGAGTTGTGCGCCGGACTTTTTGGCGCGTCGTGTGCGTTACTGCTTATAATTGTATATGTTATATTTTCATAGACTAAGAAGTTCGGCGCGGTCGTCTGCGCTGCACCGTAAACAGATTATTTTAATAATACGGTAGTGTTTTAATTTATGCAAATAAATACGCTTTTGTTGTACTGAAAACTTCAAATACGTTCAGTTTTCAAAATGAAATAGTGCAATAATTGTGAGCTCACAAAGTGTTGAAATAACCTTGAAAAAATAACACCAAATTATGATACTGTTATATTTTGAGTATATAAAAAAAAAAACAGTATAATAAATATTAAATAATAATTTATTCAATGTAGCCGACATATAGTCATTGGTACCTGGTATTGATACTACATAAGTTTACATAACTTACATTGATAATATTACTTTGCATATGCTAGCAAAGTAATATTATAATAAAAGAAATATTTTTAGTAGAATAAACATCCCCACTTATTACAAAAGATGATTTAAAGCTAGTTTAGTAAAACCACGCACTCAGTAACTTTCTAATGTCATGTAGCAAATAGAAACTAGGCTATTTTAAAAACTGGGTTTACTTTAAACCATGTTTTGTAATAAGGGGGATAGATTCTGTCATGTTTTTAGAATAACCCCTTCGGCTTGATCGTGAAGCTTATTTTATATGACTCAACTCTGATACTCTGAAGTTATGATGAATAAGCAAGCATGGATATATAATTTATATTATGTAGGTTTCATTATATATTTTTTTTTTACATCTCATGCCATGAGTATTATGGAATAAAATAGAATATTTCTTACTAAATTAGGAAGAAAATGGTGAGACGCATGATGAAGATGAAAAGGACGATGTAAAGGCCAATGACAAGGCTGCTAAGAAACCAGCTCCCAAGAAAAAGCCCAAGAAAGAGGTATGTAATTAATATTAAAAATATTGATAATATCCGATAATTATATTCGAGGTGGTTGAACTACAAAATAAAAATCAAATTGACTTAGATTTAATGATTAACAATCTGATGTTGTGTAACTATTCAATACACCATTATTGTGGTGCTTGGTAGTAGACTCGCTACTCACCAAACTCAATACCGGACCATTCTACACAGTAGGCTATGCAGATGATATAGCTATAATGGTTAATGGTAAATTCCCGAGCATAGTCTCTGGACTGTTACAACGGGCGTTGAGGATGACAGAGGAATGGTGTACAAAGAACCACCTCTCTATCAACCCAAGCAAAGCAGTCATTATTCCATTCACGAGGAAGAGACAACTAGGAAACCTAGGAGAGCCCTCCCTCAATGGAATAAAGCTGCCCTGGTCCACCGAAGTTAAATATCTGGGTGTAACGCTCGATAAAGAACTCAGGTGGAAAACTCATGTGGAAAATATTACGACAAAGGCCCTACGAGTGTTCGGCATGTGTCGTTCCACATACGGTAAAACTTGGGGGCTAAAGCCCAAAGTGTTACGATGGCTGTACCGGACAATGATAATACCTATTATCACATACGGCAGCATAGTGTGGTGGCCAAGAACAAAGCTTGCCTCGTGCAAAGCGTCACTCACAAGGCTACAAAGAACAGTGTGTCTTGGAATCACGGGTGCTTTCAGGACAACACCTACGGCAGCGATTGAGAGATACCTCAATATCCCTCCTCTGCATATGATGGTTGAATTGGAGGCAAGGAAGGCATTACATCGTCTTGCTATTGCTGGACTATGGGATGCTTCCAAGCCAAAGACTAACCATACAAAATTCGATGAAAACGAAGTCCTGGATCGGGTAACAAGCATGATATCCGACAAAATGCAAACTACATTTGTGTTTCAAAGGTCTTTCAAGGTCCAAATCCCTACAATAGAGGACTGGACGGAGGGACTCGATCCACCAGAACCAGAAAGTCTGGTTTGGTACACTGATGGATCCAAAATGGAATCAGGTACAGGAGCGGGAATATACGAAAAAGGTTACAAATGTAGCAAAAGCTTAGGGAAGATGGCAACTGTATTCCAAGCAGAAACATACGCCATAATAACCTGTGCTCAGGAGAATATAGATAGAGGAACCAAAGGTAAATCCATCTATATTCTCAGTGACAGTCAGGCTGCAATCAAAGCCATGGCATCCTACAAAGTGGACTCCAGACTTATTCTGGATGCTGTCCAAACCCTAAACAGGCTTGGGAAGCATAACAGGGTAAGACTGATGTGGGTCCCTGGGCACAAAGGAATCCATGGTAACGAAATGGCAGATGAACTGGCAAGAGAGGGCTCAGCAAATGACTTTGTGGGTCCAGAACCATGTGTAGGCATATCGACGTGTCTCGTAAAAGCCACATTTAGGGAGTTTGCAGATCAAAGACAACGAACACATTGGCTGTCTAATACCGGTCTACAACACTCCAAGAAATTCTTAGGCTCTAATTTCAAAGCCCGGGAATGCATTTGGAATATGAGCAGGGGGCAAATCCGCTACCTGCTTGGGGCCTTTACTGGGCACTTTGGAACCAACGACATGCTCATGAAGATGGGTCTTACCGCGACACCCATGTGCAGGTTGTGTGGGGAACATACGGAACGCATGGAGCACCTTCTGTGCACATGCGATGCACTGGCTGGTAAGCGAATGAGTCTCCTAGGGATCGGATATCCAAAACCAGAAGACTATAGGCTCATATCTCCTAGCCTCGTTGTAAAACTCATGAAAATAGTTTTCAACGAGACTGGGGAGGAGTAAAGTATCTAGGGGACCACAATAGATCCCAATGGGTCGAAGTGTCCGAGCTATTTCTCGGCCCCTCTATAAGATAAGATAAGATAACTATTCAATAGAGTAAGAGCCCACGAAGATCTGACCTTCGTCATTTTATAAAACCTGGAAGTTTCTCTGTGTATGTCCCTAATAGAGGTAAAAACGATCCCCGAATATGAAGTTTGGATCGCGGTGGCTTTGGAAGTTCAGGTAACAAAGGTGTCAAAAATTGCACCTCAAATTCGTTAAAGTATAAAGGTCAGTTTTTATATATTTTGTTTGGACTAATATTAGAAATCACGTCATCCATTGTCAGACACTTTGAACGGTGGAAACTCCCTGTCAGACACCTTAAAGTATTAAAAAATATTATTCAACTTTCGTCATTTTATAAAAGCTGAAACTTATATATGTTACTTGACGAACTATCAAAAGATGATTTCTCAGTTGTCAGACACTTTCCATGGTAGGTTTGCCGTGTCAGACACATGAAAGGTCTACCGTAGGTGCGAGCGCGAGGTATATTCAATGTGATTTTTTTTACTAACGAAAAGAGATAGACCCATAGTTATTTTGGAGAGTTTGTAGATTAAATCATGAAATTTAATAAATCATGCAAAAAATTCTACATCAATGACCCAGTTTTAGAGTTACAGATCAAAAATCTAAAATTACACAATTATTTTGTTTTTTTTTTTATAATTGTCGTTATTTTTATTAAGTTTTTGTTCCATATTTTTATTTTATTTCATCTTATCAACTAGATAAACTTTCTAGCTTTCAAATGACACTACTTTGAACAAAATACACCGATTAAGTAAAAAGAAACAAGGAAAAAAACGAATAGATGAGCATTATTATTTAAAACTTTAAGGGTGTCTGACGGGGGTTTCCACCTTTCAAAGTGTCTGACAATGGTCGACGTGATTTCTAATATTATTCCAAATAAAATATATAAAATATGACACCCTTGAAAATATGGTATGGTGGTAAATGAAAATATGGTTCAGTAGGTACCCTGAGTGTAAAGAATTAACGTGAGTAAACTACCTATCGCGTTTGCGTTTACAATAAATTTGTACTTATGGGAGAATTAACGTTAATTCATTATACTCAAAGTAAATAAATACTAATAGTACCTTAATAGTGCGTTCGGCGCTTTAATTTATTTTTTTAATGAAAAGCTCATCTTTTAGTTTTGTCTTTGTTTCTTTTTAAGTAATCGGTGTATTTTGTTCAAAGTAGTGTCATTTGAAAGCTAGAAAGTTTATCTGATTGATAAGTAGAAATAAAATAAAAATATGGAACAAAAATCTTATTAAAATAACGATGATTATAAAAAAAATATCGAAATAATGGTGTATTTTTAGATTTTTGATCTATAACTCTAAAACTTGGTCATTGATGTAGTTTATTTTGCATGATTTATTAAATTTCATGATTTATCTGCAAACTCTCCATAATAAGTATGGGTCTATCTCTTTTCGTTTGTAAAAAAAAATCACATTGAATATACCTCGCGCTCGCACCTACGGTAGATCTTTAATGTGTCTGACACGGCAAACCCACCATCGAAAGTGTCTGACAATGGTCGACGTGATTTCTAATATTATTCCAAATAAAATATATAAAAATTGACACCCTTGAAAATATGGTATGGTGGTAAATGAAAATATGCTTCAGTAGGTACCCCGAGTGTAAAGAATTAACGTGAGTAAACTACCTATCGCGTTTGCTTGTACAATAAATTAGTACTTATGGGAGAATTAACGTTAATTCATTACACTCCAAGTAAATAAATACTAATAGTACCTTAATAGTGCGTACGGCGCTTTAATTTATTTTTTAATGAAATGCTCATCTTTTAGTTTTGTCTTTGTTTCTTTTTAAGTAATCGGTGTATTTTGTTAAAAGTAGTGTCATTTGAAAGCTAGAAAGTTTATCTGATTGATAAGTAGAAATAAAATAAAAATATGGAACAAAAATCTAATAAAAATAACGATATTATATAAAAACATGTTCAAAAAAATAGTGTTTTTTTAGATTTTTGATCTGTAACTCTAAAACTGGGTCATTGATGTAGACTTTTTTGCATGATTTATTAATTTCATGATGTAATCTACAAACTCTCCAAAATAACTATGGGCCTATCTCTTTTCGTTTATAAAATAAATCATATTGAATATACCTCGCGCTCGCACCTACGGTAGACCTTTTATGTGTCTGACACGGCAAAGCCACCATCGAAAGTGTCTGACAACTGAGAAATCATAGTTTGATAGTTCGTCAAGTAACATATATAAATTTCAGCTTTTATAAAATGACGAAAGTTGAATAATATTTTTTAATACTTTAGGGTGTCAGACAGAGGGTTTCCACCATTCAAAGTGTCTGACAATGGACGACGTGATTTCTAATATTAGTCCAAATAAAATATGTAAAAACTGACCTTTATACTTTAACGAATTTGAGGTGCAATTTTTTACACCTTTGCTACCTGATAACTTCCAAAGCCACCGCGATCCAAACTTCATATTTGGGGATCGTTTTTACCTCTATTAGGGACATACACAGAGAAACTTTCAGGTTTTATAAAATGACGAAGGTCAGATCGTCGTGGGCTCTTGGGCTACAAGAAGGGTGTGAAGATACTCGGCAACGTGCGAGTGATTCAGAAGATACGAATTTATGATATACTACAATATAAGGCTTGTAATTAAAAATAAAACATTATATTCAGGATACTGAAGAAGAAGATGAAGACGAGGAGGATGAAGAGGAAGAGGACGAGGAGGGTGATGAGGCTGACGAGGAGGAAGAAAAGAAACCCTCAAAAGAAAAGTAAGTTTCATTATAAAAAAATATACTAGAGAGGAGCTCTGCTGGCGAAGTATATACCTTACAGAATACCCCAGTCAAAAAACTTTGATGTGTTCTTGCGAATGAGTAGTAGGTTGCCAGAGTTCAGTGGTACTCGGGTGCTGCGAGCGTCTGTAGTTTATGGTGGACGTTTACCATCAGGCGAGCCGTAAGCTTGTTTGCCGAAATATGCTTGGTTCCTATAAACACAAACGAATCGTTTTGCTTACCGATGGTAGCATTTTTCATAAATAGATTCGTAAGCTAATTTTACCTGTGATAGCTTGCAAATGGGAGGATCTACTATGCAAAGCTATGAGGTCTTTGCTTCATTATTGGTAAATGTGTAATTTATGTGAAGTTTTGGTAAAACAAATTCAGGCAATTTATATGTACCTATATTTCTAGGCACAAATGAACACATAAAAAAATACTGAAATTGAATAGATGTCTATTCTGAATATACTACTTTCAGTGGTTGCGTTAATTCTGTTAATCGTATAAGAAAAATTATTAATGAAACCATTTATCGCAGAGCAAAGAAGCCGGTGAAGAAAGCGAAGGACGGTGATGACGAGGGTGATGATGAGGAAGGTGATGAGGAGGAGGAAGAGGAAGAAGAGGAGGAGGAAGAAGAAGAGGCGCCCAAACCCAAGCCTAAGAAAGAGGTATTTATGCATTATAACTTCACTTCACTAGTTGTCCCGCGCGTTTTCACCTGCGTTCCCAAGTTAAAAGAGTAGTATTGAAATAAAAGAATCAATTCAACCATGAATTTGAAGGCATTCATTGAATCAGGCAATAAATATGGGAAAGGAGTTCGAAGATTTTTGTTCAGAGCCAGTTGGGAAAAGTTCAAAATTGCTATTTAAACAGATACTTTTGTAGTATAAGTACCTGGGGCCCAATTCTCACCCAATCGAAACCGATCGCTCGATCGAAAAAAGCACGAATTCTAACTTTTACGAACGTTACGTTATTCTGGCAATTTCAAGGCCGGCATATTTAGAAGGGAAACCAGTCAGCTAGAGCGTTGATTGGTCGGGACCGTTCGAATTGACTCCGCCCCTCGAAATTTTACAGTCGAATAGGACTTGAACCGTAAGTTCGATTCGAAGGCTAGTTCGAGGGAAGTGAGAATTGGGCCCCTGTAGTACAGGTGTAGTAATCAATTTAGCTATTCCAAAACTAGAATTTAACAAACATTTAAAGAGTAATTTTTTCATGGTTATTGAAGTTGTCATACAATATTTTCTTAAAAATAACTCCCTAACGTTTTTATTTTCAAAATTAGTTTAGGTCCTGGTCAATTATTTATTAGGGATGGGCCGAAATTCGTTTTACATTCGGTTTAACCGAACTTCGGCAGCTTGAACCGAACTTCGTCATTCGGCCGAATTTCGGTTAAAATGCCGAACATTCTGCACTAAATATACTTGCACTATAATAATAGAAATTAATGAAAAAACATATCTGTAGTAACAGTGAAATAAAATAAGTCTGATATACTCATAGTCATTTATTTGAATTAGAAAAAGTAATCATACGTGATAAACAAAAAACTTAAATTGGTCTTTTTAACTACCAGTCTCAAAAATCTTTGGTTACTTAATCAAACAAAACACAAAATTAAACCGCTCTTCTTACTAACCAAACCAGCCTTAGAAATCATGTAAAAACAATTAATTTAATTTGCGTAGTGTAAACAATAGCACGTGACAAGCTGGTGACGTCTTTACACATGACTAGCTGGCTAACGGCCCCGCGGGGAAGCGCGGAGTGCGGGCGGGTACATCTAGCAATATTTGCAGCAAGTGCGTAAACAAGTCACAAGACGAAAAAGCGCGGCGAAATTGAACCGAAGTTCAGCCGAACTTCGGCTGAAATTTTCATTTGTACCGAATGTTCGGCCGAAATTCGTATTCGGTTCAAACCACATTCGGCCCATCCCTATTATTTATGAATATTATTTTTTAAATTAAATGGGCTTTCGTTTGCCACTGATCCGCCCATAAGGGACGAAGACGAAGCCTAAGATGGAACACGCTTACCTAGAAGGAACCTATTCACTCTGGTCTTGAAAGTCCCTAGATTGTATGAGTCACGAAACACAGAAGCCGGAAGCAAGTTCCACTCCCTTGCTGTCCGCATTATAAATGAGGATGCAAAATGCTGTGTCCGTATTTTCGGTATGTCAACAACGTACGGTTGAAACTTTTCCCGGCGACTTGTGGTTCGGTGTAAGAATGGGGATGGTGTAATTAGGTTGAACTATTCCTGCGTTGCGTTTTATGACATAGACACCCTAGTAATTTTTTGTTTGTATGTTTGTCTCCAATGTATGTAGGTTTTATTATGTGCCGCAATTTGCAACAAAAAAAATTGTGGGCGAATAGTATGCCAAAATCTTCGAGCCTCTTTAAATAATGAAATAATTATTTGATAATAACATTCCAAACAAACATAACAAGCTCACATTGTAATAATTTGTTGGTGCAGCCAACAGAACCACCAGTGCCGCTGCCAGCAGGCAAGGGTATACCGCTCGGTCACATCAGCAACGTGGAGGTTTCACTGTCTCGTTTCAAGACCCAGGACCAGAAGTTATTGCACCAGTACTTGTATGGGGTGAGTTTTATTTTACTTATTTTATTCTAGAAATATGATTTAATCGAAGCACCTTTTGTGTTATACAATGTGATTTTAAAATAACCCTCAGACACCCAACAAATATTTTATTGTAATAAATTAATATGGCAATTCATATTATTACATAAATAAATTATAGATAATAAGTATTTTTTAAACATTGATCTAATACAATCATTCACTTAAAAAAAATAAAAATCAATATGGTGGCCGAAAAGTATGCCAAAAT